>CM065390.1:23392500-23522500 GCA_033060915.1 Euryodendron excelsum | reverse complement strand
TATTTGTGTCCAAAAAAAGGGTGGATACATATTTTTCTTTTCAACAAGTTTGGATGAAGGATTTGGAGATGGAAAATAAAAGGAAAAGGAAAAGGAAAAGGAAAATGTGAGGAAAAAAAAAACAAAATGGAAGAGGATATTTTGTCCTTTTTCTCTCACCTTTTCCTTTTCCTTTGCTTTTTTCTGAATAAACCCATATTCCAAACACAAAAATAGATTTTCCAAGAAGGGGATAAAATACCAAAATCCAAATCCTTTTAACTTAAATGATTAAGCAATTACTAGTTTACTGGGGCATAACTATATGTAGACAATGGAGTCATAGCCCTCTGAATTTTTAATATTCGTTTACTACTCCTATATTTCATGATTGCTCTTAAAATGCATAATGGGATGACCCCCAAATATTTCTTATGTCATCTAACAACATCAATTATATTTCATTTAAGATGTAACTCTCATTTATTACTGTTTTTCAATTATGACAATCATAGAGATGGAATTTTCATTTATGTAAATTATGTAAACCAATAAAATATCTTGAAATGGAAGTCTTATCATTGTACACTAAGATGCTAATTATTGCTCGAAAAATATATAGAACAATTGAAAAAGTAATAAGAAATGACTACTATAAAATTATTTATTTTTCTTTTTGTAAAATATTTCTTATGTAAAAAATTATTTTTAAGTAATAATGTACTAAAAGCTAACTCATTTGTTTTTTTTTTTTTTTTTTTTGCCTTGGTGCAAATAATTAATTGGTCCTCCCCTAAACAAAATTCCTCGTTCCACCCTTGGGTGGACCATCTATTAGGTGAATCTGAGTGTTTGAAATTTGTTGGCGAATACATGCAATATTTCTGAACTATATGAATAGCAAAAATTGTAATATATAGTGATATTTTGTTATATGTAGGTAATATTATACAATTAGATTGTTAGTTTTCTGGAACAATATATTGCTTTCTTTAAAAATCTTGAATACTCAAATTATTCATTCAACAAATCCTCGGAGAACATTAAATTGGGAATTAGATTAAAATTTTGTATTATTTGTCCAGAAATCTACAAGAAGGTTTGAGCCACCGTTTGAACGCTGCAAGCACGCTTTTTTTTGACACACAGTGTGAACCCTGCATGCACGCTTGAGAGAGAGAGAGAGAGAAAGCACCTGGATTTGTTTGCGGGCAATCGCAATGTGAAGAATATCGTTGCCTTGATAGTCCTTGTTGTGAAGGATATCCTCCTGCTTGAGTTTTAAAATCTCTTCTAGCAATACTTGAAAAGCACCAATCTGATCATATTTGGCCGCCAGGTGAAGAGCAGTCTCATCAAAGTTAGTTACCTCCGCAAGTGATTGTGGGCATAGTAACGCCTTCATAAGATGTATGTTCCCCGTTATTGTAGCAATATGAAGAGGAGTAAAGCGGCGCTGACATAATAGGCCAGGCTCGTCAGGATTACTTTCCACCGGTGCCTTCTCAATATGTATAGCAAAGTGGCCATCATTGTCCTTTCGACAATCAAAACTTGGCTTTCTGACAGAGTTGAGGTTGTTGTTCTCACCTGCCCTATTTTGCCATGGGACATCATCTCCTTCACATAAACTCGCAAGCTCTATTTCTAAATCAGTTATTGTATCTTTGTTCTTGGCTTCCTCCATCAATGTCTGATCTATTTGATGATCAGGTCTCTCTCGGGTGTAGTTCGAACAGGAGGAGATAAAGGGCAGGCTGGGTGCAGTGAGGCGTGGAGAGTGTTGACGTCGAAGATATGTGTGGACTGTAACTTTTGGTCAGAGGATAAATCTTCTTCGTGGATGCTTAATGAAATCATTTCATTTTTTTATTTTGTATATTTATTTTTTTAGGGGTTTAGTTGAGTTCATGATGCTTCACAGAAAAGAGACAGCTTTGGATCCATCGGCCGGTCCTGATAGGTCTCGAAATCTCAGCTTCCCCCTTCAGAAGACCGTCTTGTAGGAGAGAAGTATGGAAGGCGCCCAACTGCTGAAAGGCTCCTCCTCAGCACATTTCCTGCTGGTGCTTCTTTTTCTTTTCTTTTTTTTTTTTAAGGGGGGGGGGGGGGGGGGGGGGGTTTGGAGTGTTGATTTTTGTTATTAGTTTCTTCTTCTTGACGTGGAAATTAAGACCGACTTACCCACTGAATCTCCACTAATTTTTTTTTTCACTTTCGGGTGGCAATTTTCGAACCGGAGCATTCTGTTTTTCTATGCTGTGTTCGGCTGACGTTATGCGCGTTGATCGATGCCATTGTAAGCTAATTTTGTTGGTGGTCTTAAATTATGTTATTTATTTAAAACCATACTGATCAGGGCCGGCTTGTATGTTAGACGATTAGGGCATAGGCAAAACAATCCGAACTCTCGAGTCTCCGTCCGACCCGCTCCTAGTAGAATGGGTATAGGATGATACTAATCAGAATACAGTCGGGTTTGAGGATGCCCAACCTCGAACCTACCCATTTGTATATATATATATATATATTATATTAAAATATAAATAGTGTATTTTTTTCCTTATTAATGTGATTTTGATCTTTATTTTACCCATGATGTGTTCAAAAAAATTACTTAGTAGGCAAGGCGGCAATGGAATAGGGGTCCCTCCAGCCAAACCAGGCCCGTTGTCATATTAGTTACAATTATGGTCTAAAATAATTTTCGCATCTTCTCTTTTGAAAAAAGTCCTAGTTTATATATATGAGGAGAAAAAAGGGCTACTAAAAAAAAGGCTAAAATCAAACACACTAATTAACTTTAAAATTTAATTTAATAAAAAATTAAATACATGTTTGATTATTACTTTTTTTCAAAAGTCTTAACCATATACAAACAACTCTCTCTCTCTCTCTCGCAAAGTTCAAATTGAAAATATTTTTTTATCAAATTTCATCATTCTCATCAGCAAAGATTCAAACAGCTTGTTACGTAATTTTTTTTATTTATCTTATGCAATCCTTTTTTGTTTGATTTTCCTTTTGATTTATATTATTTGAACTTGTGAATATTATTTTGTCTACATAATAAGAGATGTTGTGCTGCAAGTAGCTAAAACAAGAGAAAATCCTAAAACAAAGAAGTGAAGCTAATTGTTAGGCAATATATGGGATTGAAGATTTTGAGTTCTATTTGGTATGATATATTATGTGCTATATACTAGAGGTGCACAAAAAAATCGAAAAATTCGAGAATTGAACTAACCCGATTTCTATAGGTTGATTTATTGCTAAACGTTCCTCGTGTCTAGGTTGTGCTACATGTCACTTTTGAGGACTCAAAAACATCGTTTGGGATCTGTAGCACCATAAAATCACAGAACGCCATTTTAAGTACTCAAATTGTGACTAGAGTGAAAAAATGCTCCAAATTACAAACCAAGAGTCCGACGGGTGGAAAAGGGTCGATTGGAGGCACACTCCCCCTCCCACTCTAACTAGAGGATGTCCTGTTAGCTGATTTATGACTACCCCTGGAACGACTAGAGTTGCCAACAGAATCTGTACGGACCCCCTTCCTGGACTAGCGCCTCCTCTCAAAACCGTCATCATCTGCGTCGGCCATCCTGAGAGGCAAATCAAGGTAAGGATATCAATATGTGGTATATACAGTTCAAAAAGACAAGAGGTATGAAAAAAAAAACAACAACAAAGAATGAATGACGCAAGTCCCAACAGAGTCTATTCAAATCAACTCAAAGGGTTTCTTAAACTTTGTCCTTTAAAAGTTTATATTAAAAAATATTCCTAACCTTTTCCTTCGAAAGTTTTTTTTCAAAATCAACTCTCAAAAGGTTTTCTAACTTTTTTTTTCCCTCAAAAGCCAATCCTCAAAATCAATTCCTAAGGTTCCTTAATGTTTCCTTCCAAAAGCTATTTCAAAATCAAGTCTTAAAGTCATTTTCAAAATCAAATCTTAAAGGTTTCAGTCAAAATCCATCTCAAAGCTTTTCTAATCCTCTTCTTCAAAAGATTTCTATTCCAATCAAGTTTCAAGGCTTTTTAAAACTTTTTTTCAAAATCAATCCTCAAAGATTTTCAAGGTTTCAATCCTCAAAAACTCTTCCTTCCAAAGTCTTTATCAATTTCAAAATTTTCTAAATTCAAAATCCATTTTCAAAGGTTTTTCAAACTTCTCCCTCAAAAGTTTTATTCAAAATTCCATTTTCAAAAATTTTCCTAAGTTTGTTTTAAAAAAAAAAGTTTTATTCTAAGACCCCTGAGTTTTTCAAGATTTTCTTTCCCAAAAAGACCCCATCTTTAAAAGGTTTTATATCTTTTCCTTTCAAAAAAATTTTATTGCAAAAATTTTCTAACTCTTTCCTTAATTTTGAAAAATTTCAGCAGAGTCTCATTTATAGACGGTCCTTACAATGCCCAAAACACTACAAGCCGTGCACCCCATGGCATCACAATCACATAGCACTAACACACACAAGAGAATCCATACACATTTTCAAGGTTTCAAATTTTCAAACACAAGTTTTATTTTTCAAAAAATCCAATAGTTTTTAAAATTGCCACAAAATCTCTCAAAACTACTTCAAATATGTTTTTCAAATATTCTCATATTTTTCTAAATATCAAACTAAAATAATTCTATCAATTTCTCAATTTTCTCTATTTTTGAAAAATTAAAAATTCAAAAATTTTTTAAAAAATCACAAAATTTCATACGGCTATTCAACACATTTTTCTAATGCACATAATGTAAAATCTAACCAGAAAACCTAATACCCAAAGCTGTAGGCGCAAATTTTCAATTCCTGCGGAAACTCTCCTTACATAAACATGAAAAATTACCCAAATTTAATGGACAAGCTTCAAAATGCAAAAATAACTCCACCAGAGTGTTCATAGCACATCAAAATATCAATTTCGACTATTTACACGGCTCAAACGAAGTTCTACACATCAAAATCAACAAAAAAAAAAAACTCACATCTAGGAGTTCTCTGGCAAAATCTTCTTCTCCGGCAACAATTTCGGCAACGGTGACTACTTCTGGCAACTCTTCCAAGTCCCCAAAGCTCACTCCTTCAATGTCCTAGCCTCTCTTCTCACCAAACACATGAAAGAGGCTCTCAAAGTCTAAAAACTCAACCAAGCCCGCATCAGAGCTTTTTTGGTTTTTATTCTAGGCTAGTGGCGCCAAGGATATTTTAAGACAAGCACCACTTCTAGTGGCGTCAGAGTTAAGTTCTTGGCAATTTTGCCCTTTTTAAGCCAAAATTCGAATACAAATGCCCCCTTGGGCCAAATTTGCTATTTTCAAACTCTAGTCTTCAATAATTCCTTAAATTTCGTCATTCTGATTGCCTCGCGGTCAACATGGGACTCTTATTCTATCGTTTTCTGCCTTTGACAAGCAAAGACAAAAAAAGAGGGGTAACTGTAAGCACCCTATTTTTGCCCACTCGATAATCCTCGGTCCAACCGAATTCACATTTAAACCGACGTAGACACATTCAAGTCCAAATTAATTTTTCAGACTCAATCCAGTCAATCAACCGCTTAGCGGGCCCGCCAGGCCTAATAGAGACAAAATGACCAAAAAGCCCTCACAGCATTGCTCGGTCCAATTTTAGTTGGAACGTCTTCCTACAGACGACAAGTCCCTGTTTCAATCTCAAATCCAGTTCCAAATCCAATTCCAGTCTGGACCAATCAAACTCAAATTTGGCACGTCTTTTGAGAAAGCTGATCCCTCAGATGGTAAGTCCACCATTCCGGCACGTTTACTGTAAAAACTCTTCGAAACTGTAAGTCCCTTCAAACCTATCAAACGAGATGAAACCCAAGTCCCCAATACGGTAGAATGGTTCACTTTTAGTGCCTGCTAGCCCACCAATGTATAATGTACATTATTTGACACGTCTTTCGAGAAAGTTAATCCCTTAGACGATAAGTCCATCCAGCAGCTTCCCAATATCAGATAGTCTCCAGAATGAACGCACATCGTTAGAGTGATGGAAACACTCACAAACAGGTCAACATTGGGAATTGCCAACAAAACCCCTATGTCACGGGACCAAACACGGCTCTTGGCCGTGACACGTTTACCGAAGGATGAAATACCTTTGGAAATTAACTTGTCACACACCATCAGAGTGACGAAAACACTCAAAACCTAGGTCAACACCAATGCTTGCTAGCCCACTTTGACCAAACTGCCCCTTAAGCCTTTCCGAAACGCTTCTTGAGAAGGTACCTAAGTTCTCAGAGTGGTAAGTTCACCCTTCTAAGATTGTCCGAAAGACAATTTGGCATTTTCAAGTGCCTTCCAGTTAGTTTTGAATCAATTCCGAGACCATCCGATCAAAATGACCATTTTGCCCCTAGGCATCCGATTGCCTCCGGGAGCCACACCGGCACTGGGTATTAAACCGATAAACTCCCGAGGATGCTTCTAATAGTATTCTCAACCTTCTAACACCTTTTCGGATCATTTCGAGTCTCTTCTGGTAAGCCTGGTGAAAAATAACCGTTTTGCCCCTAGTAGGCCAGTCGTCTTTTCTAACCACGCTGCTCTGGGTATCAAATTGGAAATCCCCTAGAATACTCTCGATAGTGTTTCCAACCTTTAAGCCTTCTCACGGGTCACTCCAAGTCCATTCTAGTGTTTTCCTGGTCTAATTGACTGTTTTGCCCCTAGTGAGCTGGTCGATCTTTTCAACAATCCTGGCATTGTTTCTCAAGCCCGTTACTCCCGGGACACTCTTTCAAGGGTTCATGTCCATTCTCGGCCTTCTGGATCATTCTCAGACCTTCCAGAGTCACTCCTAGTAGAGCCAAGCCAAAAATTGCATGGTAGTCACTAGGACAAGCACCCAAATCTTTTGCCTTACGTACCAAGGGCCAAAGATACTTTTCTTGCCGCCCTAAAAACTTTCCTAAGTGGCTGGCGCCACTACAACAAGCACCAAGGTGGTTTTAGTTGCCTATAAATACAGACTCTCCCCCTGCGTAAAAAGGGTTTGCAAACTCAGTTCAAAAATGCTGTCTTTCTGAAATCAGAGCTCGAAATATCTCAAAATCCTAATTCTCTCAAGCCTCTTCAAGCCTTAGTCTCCATACACTCAAACCCTAGCCTCCATACACCTTATACACTCAAATACAAGCCTCCAAAAATCCATTAAAGACTCAAATGCTGTAACTTCAAAGTTATCAAGATTCAAGCAAACAAAGCAAGCAAAGCAATCAAAGTAAAAGAAGAGACAATGTAGGTTTTCGATTTAGTTTATATAATTCCCCCTCTTTCTTCTCTCTCCTAGCCCACTTCGGTTTTCTTCTATTTTAATTCCTATCTTCTACCTCATCTTCTTGCATACTTCAAACAAGGGATTCCCCGATTCATGACGAGGAAGGACTGTTGAAGGTCACCGTGCTGGGGGCTTGTAAGCACCCCATTTTTGACCGCTCGGCAGTCTACTGTCCATCCAGACTTGTACTCAAGTTAATATGGATGTATTCCAATCGAAATTAACTCTCTAAGTCTAATCCTCTCTATCCATCGCTTCGCGGGACCACCAGACCCAAATAAAAGCAAAATGACCAAAATGCCCTTGGGGGCATTGTTCGGTCCAATCCCATAGGCGCGACTTTCCAAAGACGGTAAGTCCCCTTTCCAATTCCAGGTCAGGCATGTCTTTCCGAAGACGGTAAGTCCCTTTTCCATATTCTAATAGGCGCGTCTTTCCAAAGACGGTAAGTCCCCTTTCCAATCCCAACAGGCGCGTCTTTCCGAAAATGGTAAGTTCCCTTTCCAATCCATTTTCCAATTCTAATTTCAATCCCTCTCTTGAGAAAGCTGATTCATAGAGAGGGTAAGTCTATCCAATCAGGCACGTCTTTCCAAAGACGATAAGTCCCCTTTCCAATTCCAAATCAGGCACATCTTTCTGAAGACGGTAAGTCCTTTTTAAACCTGTCGACCGAGACGAGACCCCAAGTCCCCTAGATGGTAAAACGGTCCACCTTTAGCGCCTGCTAGCCCGCCAATGCAAAAATGTCCGTTTCGACACGCCTTTCGAGAAAATTGACTTCTCAGGCGCTAAGTCCCTTTAGCAGTTTCTCGAGATCAGGCAGTCTCGGGAAGGATCGCGAACCGTTAGAGTAGCGGAAATACTCGCAAACATCACAACAGTTAGAGTAGCGGAAATACTCGCAAACAGGTCGATATAGGGAATTGCCAACAAACCCCTGTATCATGAGACTGTCGTTAGAGTGACAGAAACACTCAAAACCCAGGTCAACATCGGTGCCTGCTAGCCCATTTCGGTGAAAAATGACCAAACTACTCCTAGGGCCATTTTCCGGCATGTTTCTCGAGAACACACCTAAGTCCTCAGAATGATAAGTCCACCCTTCCAAGATTGTCTTAAAAGCAATCCGGCATTATTAGGTGCCTTCTAGTCAGTTTCAGGCCAATTCCGAGGCTTTCCAGTCCAGATGACCATTTTGTCCTATAGGCATCCGAACGCCCCGGTGACCACACCGGCTCTGGGTATCAAACCGGTAATCTCTCGAGAATGTTTTTTATAGTATTCGTGACCTTTCTTTATCTTTCTGGATCATTCCGAGTCAGTTCCGGTAAACCCAGTGTAAAATGACCGTTTTGCCCCTAGTGGGCTGCTCGCCTTTTCCGGCCACACCAGCTCTGGGTATCAAACCGGTAGCCTTTGGGAACATTCTAAATAATGTTTCTAAATCTCGAGTCTTCTTCTGGGACATTCTGAGTCTGTCTCGGCAGCTTTCCGATCCAGATGACCGTTTTGCCCCTAATAGCTCGGTCAACCCTTTCGACAATTCTTGTCCTCATTTTTCAAGTCGAATACCTCCCGGACATTGTTCTAAGTGTTTCTGCCCTTTTTCAGCCTTTTGGGCCATTCCCAATCCCTTGAAACCTTCCCAGACCTTTCGGAGTTGCTCCTAGTGAAGCCAGGCTAAAAATTGCATGGTAGTCTCTAGTACAGGCACCTAAATTTTCTCAAGATATGTTGCTTGCCGACCTTAAAACTTTCCTAACTGGTTGGCGCCACTAGTAGTGGCGCCAAGCCAATATATGGCCTAGCGCCACTCCTAGTGGTGCTAGAGGCATTTTTGGCTTGGCGCCACTACAACAGGCGCCAGGTCATTCCCTTGTCTATAAATACAGAGCCTCCTCCAGCGTGAAAGAGGTTCGCCAAATCAGTCTAAAAACCCTATTATTTGATGTACAGAGCTCGTAACCTTCCTAAACCCTAGCTTCTTTAGGTTTTCCAAACCCTTGCCTCCATACACAAACCCTAGCCTCCTATACACTCACATACACTTCTATACACTCATACACTAGCCTCCAAAGCCTCTATTGAAGACTTGGATTGCTGCAACTACAAAGCTTTGAAGATTGAAGACAAACTCTTGAAGACGGAAGTGAAGACCGAAGCAAGACAAGCAAAGCAAAGCGCGCAAAGCTAAGCAAAATAAAGAAGACACAAGGTAGGCTTTCTCTTTAAGTTTACGCATCTTCCCCATCTCTTCTCTCTCCTAACCCACTTGGGTTTTCTTCTATTTTAATCTCCCATTTTCTTCCCCCCCCCCCTTTCTTGCGTGCTTGAAATAAGCGATTTCTCGGTCCATGTGTAGGATTAGGCTATTGGAGAGTCACCCGTATCGGGGGCTTTCTTTTAGTCTAACCGGAAACCACGTGAGTTTGGCCCCCTTGATTATGTAGTGAAGCCTTTAACCTTGTATGTCCACGACCCCAATTTGCATTGTGCATATCATGATCTTGCATTCTTCGAAAATTCATTTTTAAACTCATTTTCAAAACTTGCATTAACATCATTTTCAAAATTGCATCAAAATCTTCTTTTTCGAAACTTGTTTTCAAAATCACAATCCTAAGGTGATTCTAGCCTTTCCATGGCTAGGGTTGCTTTAAGAAAGTGTTACATTTAAAGTGACCAATATGGTCCATATTTTCAAATCCTTGTTGTTTTTAAAACGACTTTCTTAAAGTGGTTCTAGCCTTCTTATGGTTAGAATCGCTTTAGGAAAGTAAGACATTTTTATACTTTCTAAGAACTCTCTTTTCAAAAGTCTCTCTTTCTAAAACCCTCTTTTTCAACATGCTTTCCAAAAACTCTTCTTTCCAAAATTATTTTCGAAAAACTCCCTCCAAAAATCTATTTTCCTAAACTTCCTTTGTTAAAATCATTTTCAAAACGCTCTCTTCAAAATTCACTCTCTAGAAACACTCCCTAGGTTTCCTTCCTAAAATCTCTTTCCTAAAAATTCCTTCCAACAATCTTCTTCCAAAAATCCCCTTCCAAAAACTCTCTCTTTTCAAAATCTTCCTTCTAGAAACTCCTCTCTAGGATTTCCTTCCAAAAATTTCTCTTTCTAAAAATTCACTTTTCAAAAATCTCCTTCCTTAGAATCTAAGTTAAGCCCTAGAGCTCACAATTAGGAAACCCTAATTTTCTTCTCCAAAAACATAGTTTTCAATTCCCTATTTTGGCCTCAAAATCTAGGTTTCCAAAACCTCTTATTTTCTACCTCAAAACTATATGTATATTTTCAAAACCTATTTTCTACATCAAAATTATAGTCTTCCAAATCTAGGGTTTCTAAACCTTCCCTTTCCAAATCCATGTTAAATCCAATCCTCCCCTTTAAGAAACCAAATCCAATCTTCCCATTTAGGAAACTAGATCCTATCCTCTGTTTTTGGAAACAAAATCAAACCATCTCTTTTTAGAAACAAAATCTAATCCCTTGTTTTAAGAAATAGGAATCTCAATCCTTCCTAGTCTAAACCTTTCCTAATTCAACTCCTTTTTAATCTTCTTCTTTCCTAAATCTTGAGTTTCCAAAACTTGAACATAAAAATCTTTTCTAAATTTTAAAACTCAACTTCCACATCTTTCCTAATTCAACCATTTCCTAATTTTATCCCTTTCCAAATATAAGTTTTCAAACCCTTCTTAAACTCAAAACCTTTCCTAACTTCAAGTGTTTTCTAAAACTCAAACTTTGAATCTTTCTAAAATTTTAAACTTTCCTAAACTTCAAATCTTTCCAAATCTAAAACTTTCTAAATTCTAAACTTTCCGACTTTCAAAACTTCCCTATTTCAAAACATTCTAAATTCAAGATTTTCCAATTTCAATACTTTCTTAAAATGAAACCTTTCCTATTTCGAAAACTTTCTTATTTCAAAACTTTCCTAAATCAAAACTTTCCTAAACCAAAATTTTCCTAAAACGTAACTTTCCTAAAATGAAACTTTCCTAAACCGGACTTTTCCTAATTCGAACCCTTCCTAAATTCAATCTTTCCTAATCTTCCAAGTTCAACACTCGAGTCTAATCTTTCCTAAGCCTCAAGTCTTTCTTAAGTCTAGGTTTCCTAAAACCAAGCTTTTTCCAAAATCAAATCTTTTCAAATCTTCCAATCCAAGTTCAATTTCTCAATTTTCCAATCCAAATTCCAATCAAAATCTCTTTCTTCCAATCATACCTTCTATTTTCTATCGGACTCTTGTTTGAATTACGACTGATCTGATTCTTCACAAAGGATACGTAGGCAACCCTCATGGGTGCGGTCACAACCTTTTTCAAGTTTCTATTTCCACAACCTTTTTTCAATTTCCAATTCCATAATTCTTTTCAAATCTATCTTTTCAAATATCTTTTAAATCAAATCAATCTCTTTCTAAATCTATTTTCCAACTCTCTTTTCTTGTAATTGCATATCATGCATCATTCTTTTTTCAAAATTGTTTTCTAAAGTGGATAGAATTGAACATTTGTTAGTTAAAGACTCTCATAGGTAAATTTAAGGTAAATGGACATGTAGGTACCGCAAGGGCGGGGTAGGGTGATGACTTAGTGCGTCTTCCCTACACGTAACCACCTCCGAACCTAGGATCACTGTTTTCGAAAGACCAAAATGGAGTTTATTTTTAAAAGGGTTTAATTATTTTCTAAAGGTTGCTAAATAACCTGTTTTCCTAAAAACCCTCTCTTGAGGAGATATTTTCAAAATCGATTTCGAAACCCTAAGTGTAGTCTTCGAATTGTACTTAGTTTTTAGGTGACCTAACTAACCTTAATCAAGTTAGGTGGCGACTCCAAATGTTTTCCAAAAACCCTTTATTCAAGTCTATTTTCAATTCAAATCTAGTCGCACTCATTCTTCTAGGAGGGTGAGTTCTAACGAGAGAGTACAATATTTTTTCTGCTTGTGTGTGTATTCCTCGAGTGCGAAAAATCTGGACACGACAGGGCTTTCTTCTAGTTCAACTTTAGACAGTGTGGATTTGGCCTCCTTGATTATGTGGTGAACCCTAGCCTTGTATGTTCACGACCCTATTGCATTATATATGTCATATTCATACATCCATCCAAAATTGCTTTCAAAGTCATTTTCAAAACTTCATCAAAGTTTTCTTTCAAAACTTACATTCAAAATCTTCTTCTTCCAAACTTGTTTTCAAAACCACACTCCTAGTATGAGTCTAGCCATTCCATGGTTAGGATTGTTTTAGGAAAGTGTTATATTTAATGTGACCATCAAGGTTCAAATTTTGGGTATAAACCCGAAATTGTTTTTGTTAGAACCACAATCTTAAGATAATTCTAGCTATTCCATGATTAGGGTTGTTTTAGGAAAGTGTTACATTTAATGTGGTCATTATAGTCCATATTTCAAACCTTTGTTGTTTTCAAAATCACAACCCTAGAATGGTTCTAATATTCTTATGGTTAGAATCATTTCAAGAAAGTAAGATATTTAAGAGACTTGCAAAAGTTCATATTCAATCTTCTTTCCAAATTATTTTGCAAATCCACTTCCTAAAAACTCTTTTCAAAGATCTACTTTCCAAAAACTCTTTGTCTTGAAGTCCAAGTTAAGCCCTAGAATTCATAGTTAGGAAACCCTAATTCCTTTCTTGAAGTTTTGACTTCCTATTTTGTCTCAAATTATAAGTTTCTAAAACTATTTTCTATATCAAATCTTAAATTTTCAAAAACTCTTTTTCCACCAAATCATAGATTTCCAAATTCAAGATTTTCAAAACTCAACCGTTCCAATCCATGTCAAATCAAATCTTCCAATTTAGGAAACCAAATCAAATCCTCCAATTTTGGAAACAGAATCAAATCATCTATGTTTGGAAACAAAATCCAATCTTCAACTTAGGAAGTAGAAATCAAATCTTTCATAATTTCAATCTTTCCTAATCTCAGACTATCAAACCTTTTCTAATTTTAAACTTTCAAGTCTTTCCAATTTTCAAATCTTTCCTAATTCAAAACTTTCTAAACTTAAATCTTTCCAAAATTAAAACTTTCCTAATTAAAAGCTTTTCTAAAATGGAACCTTCCTAATTCAAAGCCTTCCCAAGTTTAAATTTTTCAAACACAAACTTTCTAAATTCTTTCAAATCAAACATTCAAGTCAAATCTTTTCCAACCATTCCAAGTCAAGTGTTTCTAAATCAAATCAAATCTTTCTTAAATCCTATCTTTCCTAATTCTAAGTTTTCTAAAATCAAACTTCTCAAGTTCAAATTAAGTATTTTCAAGTGCATGCTTCAACCCTATGTTACCTAAGTCTTAAGATATTTAAACCCTAGTTCAACCCGAACCCTAAAGTTAGGAAGCTTTCAACTCTTTTCTAAACCAAGATAGTTTTAAAACTCCAATCTAGGTCAAGATGATTTCAAAGCTCAATTTTTCCAAATCAAGTTCAAGTCCAATTTCAAATCCTCAAATCAAAGTTCCAAATCCAACCCTTTCAAATCAAACCTTCTATTTTCAATCGGACTCTTGTCCGAACTATGACTGACCTGATTTCCAACAAAGGGATACGTAGGTAACCCTTATGAGTGCAGTCATAATTTTTTTCAAGTTTCTAATTCTATCACCTTTTTCTAATTTCCAATTTCACAGCCTTTTTCAAATTTTCAATTCCATAACCTTTTTCAAGTCTCCAATTTTCACAACCTTTTTCAAACTTCAAATTCTCTTTCCAAATCTATTTTCAAAATCAAATCTTTTTCTTACACTTGCATATCATGCATTATATCAAACATCTTTCAAAATTCTTTTCAAAGTGGATAGTATCAGACATTGAATAATCAAAGATTCTAAATGAGTGAACTTGTGGTGGTTACACATGTAGGTATCGCAAGGGCAGGATAGCGTGATAGCTTAGCGCATCTTCCCTATACGTAACCAACCTCCGAACCTAGAATCATTGTTTTCAAAGACTAAAAACAAAGTTATTTTTCAAAAAGGGTTTAAAGCTTTCCAAAAGTTGCCAAACAACCTATTTTTAAAAAAACCCTCTCTTGAGGAAGTTTTCAAAACCTTTTCAAAAACCCTAAGTTTAATCTTCAGATTGCATTTAGTTTTAGGTGACCTAACTCACCTTAACAAAGTTAGGTGGCGACTCCAAACTTTTTTCAAAAGCCCTTAATCAAATCAATTTTCAATTCAAACCTAGTCACACTCGTCCTTCTAGAAGGATGAGTTCTAACAAGAGAGTACTGTGTTTTTCTTAGTTGTGTGTATTCTCGAGTGCAAAAAATCGGGGCACGACACTATATATGCATATTCTTCAAGTCAAGAGTTTTTGACATTTTCTCTTCTTTCGACTTCAACCTCAAGATGGCCAATGCTGGAGAGGGTGGCATGCAGGTTGAATGTAGAGTTGAGGAGGCTCAACCGAAGAATGATCTAACGACAACGAGAGCTGCTCTAACCGAGGAGAGGACTAGTGCTGCTGATGCTTGAGCTGATAGGGATGACTGGCATGCTCAGATGGCCACACTAATTGATGTTAAGTCTGAGCTAGGGCTTGTCGACGTCACTGCTATGCAGGAGGTGGAGGCAGAGGTCAGAGCAAACAGGGATATCCTCCAGACCAAAATTGTTGATATGCACCGCGAGCTTCAGTAGAGTTCGCTGACGATAGGATTGTGGAATAAGCTGGCAATTCCTTGCTCCTTCTTTTGCTTATTTTGTCTTCCTTGCTTTCTTAGCTGGATTCCATTTTTGGCTTTGTAGGAGGTTTACGAGCAGTCATACAGAGACTTGCCCTGTTGGAGCTACTGATGAAAAAGGGACCCATGCCATGACTTTTGAGGAGGATGCCTCAAATGAGGTTGCTGGAGATGTTGCCTTAGATGAAGCTGCTGGTGCTGATACTACCCTTGCTAGAGATAAGGTTGATGATGCCTATGCTAGGGTTGTTGAGGGGGAGGCTCACGGTGGAACTACTGGTTAGGAGGCTCCTTGGTGAGACTTCTGTGGATACTTTCGGGGGTGTCGATGCTAAAGATGCTTGAGCTTGCTAATTGGCTATGAGGTGTCTTCAACTTCTTTTTGTACTCTGCTCCATTCATTTGTTTCCTGTTGGATATGGATGGCATTCTGAACTTCACGCACTGTTCTTTTTGTAGCTCTTGCTTCTTTGTCAGTGGCGGGCCTCTGAGACCTTGAGAATGCGTCAATTAGGGATTGGTTCGACAGTATATTCCATGCTGAGCTGAATGGGAGGTGCATGGTGGGGTTGCTATCTTAGTCTTCATTATTTGAGAAAAGTTGGACCAAGTTGTTCAAAGTTTTTACAGAAAGTTAGAATGATGTATGTTAGACCCGTGGATGGATGCCAGATTAGACGAGAATATGAATAAGTGTATATACGGGTTTACACAATGATTGAAATAAAATTGTATGTTGAATGTTTTGATGAATGTATGTATAAATACAATTTATATTGGGATATTAAAGGAATGCATAGGCTATATAGGAATTAGAATGAATGCATGTCATACTTTTTTATGAATACACAAGTTATACAAGAATGAGATTGAATGCATGCCACACTTTTTTATGAATGCATGAATAGATACAAACTACGTAGGGATTGAATGAATGTACAGGCTATACATATCATACTTTTTCATAAATGCACAAGTACTACATGTATATAAGTTATTTTCGAAGACTGCCCTAGGGCTCACATTCTCAGGATTTTATTTCCCTTCCAAGATTCTGCCTCTTCAATTTTGTCCCATTCTTATTAGGGTGTGATAACATTGACACCATTCTCAAGAGATATTGACTTTTTGGTTTGCTAATTGCTATCTTATCCTTACTTTCTATGGGGTTATTGTTTTGTGATTTTCTGTCCTCACTTGGTTTTCTCTCTAAGATCTTCAAATTTCACCGTGGCTTGAGCGAAAACTCGCCTGCCCTTTACAGAGCAATAAACAGCTTAACTCTCAATTTGAGAAGACTATTCTTAGGACCGTAATGTGGGCCAAGCTTAGGGGTTGTAAGAAATCAAAGGATATAAAGGCTCAAAGCACTTTTCTTTTAGTGGGTTATTTAAACCAGAACCATCTGAGCACAAATATGGCGTGATGTTGCCCCTACACTCTTTTTCTCTCTTTCCCTTAACTTGTCTTGGTATTGTTCAAGCTTATCTAGACTAAGCAATTTTCTTTGATCAGAGAAAACGTTGATTTGGACCGTAGCGTAAGCTAAGTTAAGAGGTTTATGAATGAAGGGATATACAGGTTCAAACATTATCATTTGTGGGGTTCCAAAAGACCCATGATTACCTTTAGCAATTTAACTTCCATTTCCCTATTTCTTCTTTCCTTCTTACTCTTTTTGCTCTTCTAGACAGTTCTCTTCCTTCTGATTAGAATTTTTCATCAAAAAATTTGGTCCTATGTCGACCTTTAAAGATGCCGACTCTTTCATTTCTATTTTTGGACAAAATTATCTCCTCTTGAAGACCAACACTAACACACAAAAAAAAAAAATTCTTTTTTTTTCTCATTGCTCTTTTAGACTCTTCTATGTATCGAAAAACTTGCTTCTATGCATGCTCTTATAGACGTCGTCGACATCGTATTCTCTTGGGAATCACCATCTTCATCTTGCACTCATTAATTCTCGTTCATGGTTTTTGCCTTAACCCAGTATGGGCGGTGATCATTAGATCGGTTTTCTTGATAAAATGTAACCAACTCGAATGGGCTTTGCAAAGCGATGTTTTTTGACTATATGGTAGCAGAATTGATGGCCTCTTATCCTTTCGAATTGAATTACTTAGTCCATAAAGTCTTTTTAAAAAAGTTAGACAATATTCCTAAATAAATCCCTATACTTTCTATCATGCCCCGAAACCCAGCCTATATGGATTTAGGATGCATGATTGGCCAATAGCTTGGCTACCCAAGACTGCATTACCTAAACTAGTTGAACACCTGTGCATTTATCATTTAAAAGATATATATAGTTGTGGAAAAAAGATTTTATAAACGTAAAACAAAACGTGTGTCATACATAGCAGAGTCGTGCCTAATCTCCAAAACATAAACATACCATAAGATGGGCCTATCGAAGGCCACCACAGTTATAACATTATAATATTACAAAACATTAGGGTCCAGCCCCTATACGCATTACACATTATAAGGCTCATGGGCCGTAGTCCAAATATCCTAGTATGGGCCTCCCTCTAAGGCCTTCCAGTTTGGTTACCTGAAAATATTTTTAAAAAACGTAAGCTAATGCTTAGTGAATAACAATGATGCATGAGCATAAAATACTATAGACTAATATTTCTATTTAATGTATATGACAATAGATAAATATTTATGCATATATGGCCTGGACTTAGAAAAGTGTAAGCGTGAGCTTGAAAACACATGAGCATAGGCTTTCATATTAAAACATTTTAGCATCTCCAAAACCTAATATCGTAAAGGATAGAGTGGCATGTCGTAGCATAATCTTGTAGAACATGACATAGCATAAAAGTATATCTTAGCTCGTCCTATAACATTAGACACATCAAATATCATCGTTCTTAGAAACGTATAAAGCGTAAATTTGGAACATAGGTCTTAGATCATAAACTTTCATAATGACATGTTATGACCTTTCGACCAGAGTATCATAAGAGTGAAATACAAAACGTAACATGATCATGTATGGCATAACGTAGCTTGTCATGAGCATACTATGGCATAATACTATAAGGAACATTATAATATCATAAAGAGGAGAGATATATCGTGTCTCATTCTTAATAAAACATAACATAGCTTGTCATAGATATTTGAAACATATCGTCATTCTCGTTTTAAAACATAAATGTGCTACCACCCGATATCAGAGCTAGGCTCTGCATTAGTAACCTTAAAGGTCACACATAGGGCTCTTTAGGCCAAGGGATGTCTCCTAACATGTCGATAATTTATTTCACGTCCCCTACCGTAGGACTATCGGGCTAAATTAAGGTCGTGCCACGAAAAGACCTCATGTGTCAATAGTTTATTTCATATCCCCTATCTTAGGACTATCGGGTTAGATTAAGGTCTCGCCATGAAAAGACCTCACATGTCAATAGTTTATTTCACGTCCCCTACCCTAGGAATATCGAGCTAGATTAAGGTCTCGCCACGAAAAGACCTCACATGTCGATAGTTTATTTCACGTCTCCTATCTTAGGACTATCAGGCGAGCTTAAGGTCTTGCAACGAAAAGACTTCACATGTTGATAGTTTATTTCATATCCCCTATCCTAGGACTATCGGGCTAAATTTAGGTCTTGCCATGAAAAGACCTCACATTTCAATAGTTTATTTCACGTCCCTATCCTAGGACTATCGGGCGAGTTTAAGGTTTTGCCAGAAAAGGACCTCACATGTCGGCACCATACATTGGGAAAATCTTGCATCTCTCTTATGTAAACATTCTAGTCTATGGGTTTCAATTCATAACATAAGTATAACTTGCATGCATTTCAAGGTATGACATTTATTCTTTAACACAAACATTGATGCGTTGAAAGCATATGGAAAACATTGCATGATATGGAGTTGAACTTAAAGCATTTGGATAGTAATAGGGTTTTACTCATGGCATATCGTTACTCACCTCTATCCTTGAGGATTGGTGCTAAACAAGGGTGTTCCAACACATAAAGTACATAGAAGCATCAAACACAGGACCCCAAGAAAAATGGACAAAAATTATGAAGAACAAAGTTGCTGACAACAGTTTTAAGCCAATTTTAAAATTCAATATCTCCTAATATATAAGAAATTAGAGTCCAAACTTTATATGGTTACAAAGATCTATGAGTCTACTTTCCAATGCTTCAAAGGGTGCATCAATTCTAGTTTTCTTGAGAAAATTATGCTCGTTTTACTAAACATCGTCGAAGTTGTGACCTGGGACCGCACTACCAGGGGCGCCAGGGCTGTGACTGGTGCGAAGAAAATGGGTTCTACCCAACCAAAGTTCAATCAAACCCCTCTCAAACTCTACCAATGCTTCTAGGGTTTAAAGATTGACCCAAGTGGACTACAATATCTCAAAATAAAGCTAAACCAATAAGTAAAGTGAAGGGATCTAGAGCTTGAAATCTCAAACCCAACATTTACGAATTTCAGGATTTTCAACCCCAACTCCAAATCCATCTATGGAAGCTTACAAACTCTCAAGATCTAACTAATTGGAACTCAAAGGAGTCACCAAACACAACTACAACACACACACATATATATACATGCTCATATAAGGATTGGCGAATCTTACCTTCTATCAAGCTTTCCAAGCTCCAACAATGGTGGCTTCTCGTAGGGTTGGGCTTCTCCCTTCCCCTTGATCTTCTTCTTTCCCTTATCTTTTCCTTCTTCTCCTTCTCCCCTTTTTCTTCCTTTTGGTTAAAGAGTGTGAGAGTGTGTGTGTTTATTTGGGTGTAAGGGTCTTATACCAAGCTTACATTACAACATAAATCAATGTTGATCTCAAAAAGGACTTGCGGCGGCGTCCCTAGGGTTTCAATCTCGCTTATCTCGCGGCCGTGACGTCCAGCGAGGTCCAGTGAGGTCTCTAGCGAAGTTCGGCGAAGTCTGGAAAAGTTTACAGCAGATTTACACCCAATCTGTTTCTTCCATCGACAGCCCTCAAGGGTCTAGTAAAGGTCTGGCAAATTCTAGTGAAGTCTAGCAAAGTCTTTAGCGGATTTACACCTAATCTATTTATTCTAGTGACATCCAGCGAAGGTTCGGCGAAGTCTAGCCAGATCGAGCAAAGTCTGGCACAGTCTTTAGTCTTGTAGCCATAACATTTTACTCAAATGTCAGATTGATGAGATTCAAAGTTCTTTGGAAAGAAGACTCAAAGATCTACAACCTTTCCTCTAATAAGCCTTTTCAAATTCAAATCATATCATGGTTAAAAACTAGCTTTAAGAGAACTGATCTGCTAGAGGCAGATTCATTTGAATTTTGTAGGTGACCCATTTTCCCAAAATTCATTCAGTTGTTGTTGATTTTTCCCTTGAGGCTTTATGGAAGCAAATTCCTAACATCTAAGGTCATTACAATGTGATCAATACACTCAAGCCTCACATAAGACATAAAGAGATTTTAGCTATCCCTTTACATGGTACAAAATGAGCCAATTACATGATGTTACACGTATTAATTCCAAAAAATAGAGGTTTGGGGTATTACACTTTCTATCGAATCAACCACCATGTACTTACCCCAATATAAGGCATGGTTCTTGGTTTAGGGATATTTGAATGGAAATCACTTATAGCTGTAGTAGGCTAAGCACAGGAAAGTGTTACTTTTTTCTTTTTTGATGAATAGAATAATGACTTCTCATTTTTTTGATGACTTGGCTGTCCATCCCTTAGCTAGGATGACACTTAAGTGTCACCTCTTCAGTCTATCTTCCTCCTCTCTTTCACTCTCTTTATATTTCTAAAAAATTTTAACCTCCGTTGAGTGGGTTGTCCATGCTATCGCATCCTTCAAGTCGAGTCATTACCTATTGGGAAAGAATCCCTAAAAGCAATCATTATCCACAAGAGTATGAATAAAAAAGAATGAACTGGGGTCTTTCATTTTCATTTAAATATATATATATATATATATATATTACATGGCATGGCCTTAATTGAAAGCAAAAGACAGGAAAAGTAAAAGATAGGAACGAAAATTGGTGAATTCAGAAAACATCCTTTTCCCTTGTTGGTTTTAGAAGCCCCTTAGATAGGTTTTGGGGTTACCCCGACTTTTTCCGTGCTCCATCTGCCAAGTGTGTCATTAACTTATGTGGGACAGATTGAGTTGTTATCCACGAGACTTAAGGAGCCAATAGTGACCAGGTATTTTTGGATCTCCTATTTCTTCTTTCTTTTGTCCGCTCTAGGAGCGGTGCCCAAGCTACCCCCCGGACTTGCATTTTCTCAATGTTATCCTTTTCTTTGGTGGGTCTATCTAGGTCAGCATCATCTTTCGTGATAAAATTAATGGTGTAATCTGGCAATGACTGAGGAGTGACAGGAGTCCAGTTGGCTTCTTTGGTGCCAATAACTTTTGAGTTAATTAGGTCCTGAATTTTATACTTCAAAGAGAAGCACTCCTCATTGTCATGACCTTAGCTGCCTGAATGGTATTCACAGTTTGTTGCCGAGTTGAAGGCAGGTGGTAAGGGATTGGGCAAAGGCCAAACGGGTATAGGTTTCAGGTGTCCTACTGCTAGGAGGCCATAATATGCCGTGGTTTATGTGCAAGCAAGTTCAATAAAGACTCGATTTTTCCAGCTCGCTCTTCTAGGACGGAAGGGTGTTTTAGATGTTTCTGAAGGCCGATGATCAGGTTTTGGCATAATGATAGTTGGGTCAATCACTTGGAAATCAAGGAGGTTTTGGACTTTGCACTTCAAAGTATGATAATTTTCTGTGTCATATCCATATGAGTTGGAATGGAATTCATATGACAGATTAGGATTATATACTTTGGAGGTTAGGTTGAATATTGGTCTGAGAGGTACCAGAATGAGATGTTTGGCTTGGCGAAGTCGGCAGTAGGCAGTGGTCAGAGAGCAAGCCAACGGGGTGTAATCCCAATCTCCTCCGTTGGTCATCTTTCGGAGGACAATGTAGTCCTGATGGGTTTGGACCTGAAGAGCCTCTACCTGCTCATCAGGCATTATTCCTACATGGGATAGGAGCAAAGAGAGGATTGGTTCAATTTTGGTCATCCTTTCTCGAGTCTTAATTTTTCCAGTAGTTGGGCCTAACCTTGCTTGAGGGCCGAGCTTGGTGACACATTGAATGGCTCCATGGATGCTTTTTAATGTTGGCTTGGCATCCGATCTTCGTTGAATGGGGGGAAGTAAAGAGAAAGTATAAAACAAGAAAAAGAAAAAAATTAGTGCCTTGACTTGAAAATTTTTATGCAATGCATGTCTTAGGGGTATCCCTACTTGTGAGGGTAGCTAAGCATGATGACTTTTTCATCTTTGGAGATAGGGTTTTACCCCTACATACAGTACCATACCTGTGTTCTGTTGCTTTCATTCATTCACACATCTATTCATTTGTGGAAGGTAAAAATTACAACTTTATTGTATTGAATTCGTCTTTTGTATGAGAGTTGTTTTGGACCACTCTCTTGGGGTTAATCATATGTATGAGAATGTAATGCTTCGAGTTACTTTGGAACTTTTGTTTTGAAATGGATATCAATGCATAAACAGTATAGTAAGTGCATGAATAGTATAACATCAGGAAATTAGCAGTTTAAATGAACAAGAGATAAAAAAAAAAAGTAAAATAGTCGCCCTTTCCTCCTTGGTTTTGAAATTGACGCGTGTCTTAATTCTAGCAGAGGTTTAGCTATGCACGGGGTGCTACATAAGCATGAGGTTAGGGGTTACTAATGCTTCCTATAAAAGCTTGAATCCCTAACTTTCAAACCTCCCGCGTCCACCCTTAAAATGGTGAATCCCATCTTTGGTTGGTGGATCATGGGGGGGGAACTATCAAGAGGCTATCGACTAAAAAACATACACTGCATCCACCGACAATCAATATACTGTTTCCCCTTCTAACTAGAAGGGTAGTAATTGGATAATAATGTAAAGATGAATGATATGCAAGTGCACCAAGTGTGTGTGGAATTTTTGAAAGTGGAAGAAAGGGCCCAACAACACACATTCATCCTATCATAGATGCATTTATGGCAATTAAAACATTCACATAGCATAAAGTAAATGTGAACAAGGTTCACCTACAAAAGAAATACAAAGATTTAGTATTTTTTGAAAAACTCAATGCAAGATAAAATGGATGATCAACGCAAGAGCATGAATATGGAGAGCAATGTAAGAGTACGTAGGTAAAAGTCAATGCAAGAGCATGAACATGAAAATCAATGCAAGAGCATGAATAATATACAATGAATGCAAGTGATGATATTTGTTTGAAAAATTTGAACATTTTTTAAAATTTTAAAAACAATGTTTGATTTTTACAAACTTATGATTTTTGAAAACTGTTGAATTTTGAAAAATTTTGAAAAGTGTATAAAACTGGACCAAGTAACTAGAGATTTTGGGTGAGTGAAGGATAAAGAGACATGACAATGGCCTAAACCTCTAAGTGTCTCTAGTGGAGTCGCCAGCTGTTGCGCCCCAATTTTTACCCAAACCCTCTTGACATGGGAAAAGTACAGTACTCTCTCTGTTAGAACTTACCTTCTTAAAAGGACAAGTGCGACGGGGGTTTGAACTTGAAGACTTGATTTGATTTAAGGGCTTTTTGAAAAAATTGGGAGTCGCCACCTAAAATAGTTAAAGATGTGTTAGGTCACCTAAAACTAAGTGTAATCAGAAGACTAACTTTTGGTTTTTCAAAAAGGTTTTGAAATGTCCTTCTTAAGAAGGTTTTTGAAAAATAGGTTTTTAGTAACCTTTTGAAAGCCCTTCTGAAAACGTGCCTCCAATTTTGGTCTTCAAAATAGAAATATATGGTCCGAAAGTTGGTTACGTGTAAGAAAGATATTCTAACATCATCACCCTACCCTGCATTTTCGGTACCTACATGTCTAATCACCCTTAGTTCACTCACTTAAATCACCAGTTACTAAAAGTCCACTTGTATCCACTTTAGAATTTTGAAAATGGGGTCTTGGTTATTAGTTTGAAAGTGTTGGAATATTTTTGGAAACAACTCAAGGGTGTTTTGAATAGTTTTTGAAACAACTCAAGAGAGTTTTGGAAGGTTTTTGAAATGATTGAAGGGAGTTTGGAAATATTTTTTGAACAACTCAAGAGAGTTTTGGAAATGTTTGATAGCTCGATTAGAGATTTTGAAATGGGGTTTGAATTGGAATAAGGTTGGAGCTCTATAAACTTGCTTTTGAAAAGGTTTTGGAAACCATTTTTGAATACCTTATAAAAGGTATGTTGAATATCTCATCACCTTTGAGAGTTTAGCTATTGAGACGCCAAACTCCTTTAAGGTTATAAATTTTAAAAACATATTTGAAAAAAGGGCTAGAGACTTCCCTTAGGTTTTTAGAGCCTTACGGTTATAGAGCCCTACTTGATATCTCACTTTTCTTAAGAACCATAATCATTGAATGACTAAGATTGTCTTAAGGATGTGACTTTTGAAAATTATTTTTGAAAGAGGTTTTGAAAAACATTTAGGGTTTAGAACCCTATTATGAACCTTTGAAGGTTATATTTAATGTATCACTTTCCCTTGGAATCCCTAAGCATAAAAGGGTTACGGACACCTTAGGATTGTGAGTTTTTTAAAGTATTTTGAAAATAGTTTTTGAAAATTGTTAAGTATCTAGCCATTTTAGTCAAGACAAGTCTAAGAGACCTCTTGGAAGCATTTTGGGGATAGAGTGTAGAAGCATTTGAAAAGGTGCTAGAATTAACTTTTGAAAACTCGAGTAAGATGCTTTTGAGACCATGCTATGAAAATCATTTTTTATTTGAAATGTGATTTGAAAATGGAGTCTTGAAGCCCACTAACCATGGTTGAAGTGAACTAGGGCAAAGTTAATCTAAGGCTAGGTTGACTAGGGTTAGGTTGACTAGGGTTAACTAACAAGGGTTAGGTGACCTAGGGTTAACTAACTAAGGTTAGGGTGACCTAGGGTTAACTAACTTGGGTTAAGTTAACCTAGGGTTGAGGACAACTAAGGTCAAGTTAACCTAGGGTTTGGTTGACCTAGGGTTAACTAACTTACGTTAGGTTAACCGAAGGTTCGACAACTAGGGTCAAGTTAACCTAGAATTTTGAAAGGTAATTTTCGAGAGTTGTTTTGAACTAGGGTTTTGAACCTAGTGATTTTGTGATTTTGAACTAGGGTTTGGACCTAGTGATTTTGGAAAGGTGATTTAATGCATGAATTTTGAAGTAAGGTTTTGGAAACCATGGTTTTGTGAAATAAAAAACTTTGCCATTTCATATGAACATATTTTTAAAAAAACAACTTAAGAGAGTTATGAATTTTCAAAGATCATTTCCATAAAAATTTGTTCTAACAAGTGTAGGGTTCATATGGTCAAAATGGGGGACCCACTCAAAAGAGAGCCACATGTGGACCATTACAACCTCTAACTTAAGAGAACCAAAATCTTTTGAAAATCAAAATGAAAATGGTGGTTTTAGAAAACATTTTGGTGTAGAACAATGATAATGAATTTTTGAAAACCTCTCTTGAAGAGGGTTATGTTGAAAACTGCTTTTGGGGATGTAGAAAATCACTCTAGTGAGTTTACGGTTCTTATGGTCATTATAGTGGGGGAGTCATTCAAGAGAGGCTCCATAGGGACCATTTTAACCACAAAACTCAAAATAGTCAAAACTTTAAAAATCAAATGCAATAGAAGGTTTGAAAGCCCATTTTAATGCAACTTGAAGGTAATGAAATGCAAGGACGCAAAATGAGGTTAAGGGGTGTAGAGGAGGCTTCCTAAGGCATGGAAATCTAGAGTTTGACCTTAAGCTTCAAGAAGCCAACTCTTAGAACTAGTTTTAGGAAAACACTGGAATATGAAGTTTGGCAATGACATAGAAATAGAAATAGTTAAGGTTTTTAGAAAATGGTGATGAGCATGAAAATGGAGCTAAGTATGCAATACATGGTAACCATATACAAGGGGGTCATGAAATCATACAAAGCTAAAAAGGTCACACTACATTGCAAGGGGCCTATGGTCTATACAATGATAAGGTAGGTCGAAGGGGGAGCCCCCAACTGGTGGCTTCCCTAAAGCTTCCCCTAGGCATGGACCTAAGGTTCTCTTGTTCAAGCAAGTAAGAAAAGGAGATAGAAGATGGGGTGTAAAATAAAGAAAAACTCAAGTGACCTTTAAAAGGGAGAAGAGAAGAGTGGGGGAAGACAAAATGTAAAAGAAACACTACCTTGTCTTCAACACATCTTATGCTTCTTTCGAGGGCATGACTTAAGCGTGGAAGGCCTTCAATGGAGCTTGAGTGGGTTGGAGTTAGCTTGAATCTTACTTTCAAGGCTTGGAAGATGGAGCTTATAGGCTAGAGAGGGGTTTAATATAGCTTGGATGCTTAGAGGGTGAAGTGTATAAGGTTTTTCGGAGTTATGGGGTGATTTTAGTAGAGCTTCGTTACTATTTTGGCCTCTGGAATACGCAAGGGGGTGGCCTGCTATTTATAGGCAAAATTTAGGGCTCTGGCGCATGTATTATATGCGCTTAGCCAAAATTTGGCCAGTCACAATAATACATGTGCTTGCACTGGGCCACTAATTGAGTGCCTTGTGGTACTCCTTATACTACCCCAACTTGGGCTACAAGGTAAGTTTGGTCCAATCTGATCATTTTTTAGGTGCATGTAGCATATACTCCGCTGTCAGGAATTTTTTTGCCTCAAAATTTATGCAATCTGGGAAAGATCTGGGGCTACCGGCCACGTTCACGACATTCCCCTGCTGTTTCTCATGAATTAGGAGACCTCGGGGAGCTCCAAAGGATTTCGGATGACATAGATATTTCATCAAGAAGCGTGCATAAAAATAAGCTTTTCAGAGCGTCTGTGAGACGCTCCGAGTGTTGTTAAAAATGACAGTTTTTGCGCCACATGATCATGGCCTCTGGGAAGCCACCTCCTCAATTGAACCATACCAATGGGACATCCTCCGAACAAGCTTCAAGGAATTCCCTAATTTACGTATTTCTCAAGTCATTTGACGGTACATTTTAATCAAAGAATTGAAGAAAAAGTCAACCCTAGCAGAGTGTCTGTGAGACACTCCAAGGGTTTTTCGAAGTGACAACTTTTGGGCCGTGCAATTAGATGCTTCAGGAAGTGATCTTTTCAATCGAGTAGTATCGATGGAAAGACCTATGGAAAGTCTTCAGAGAATTCCTTGATTTACCATTTCTCAAGTCATTTAACGATGTGTTTTAATCGGAGAATTGGAGAAAAATACAATCTGGCAGAGCCTCTATGAGACGCTCTGAGAATATTTTGTTGACTTAGAAGTGTCTCAAGTCAAGGGACTCACTTGGAAATGGATAGGGATGTTCAGCGAGGTATCCCAATGAATGCCGGTTTGGCACCCAAAGCTAACGTGGTTTAGGAAATGCTCGGGCCACCGATGGCAAAATGGGCATTTGGACTGGGGCTTGTCGAAATGTGGCTGGGATGGATTTGAGTGGTATATCGAACATGCCGAACTATTTAGAGATAGTTATAGAAGAGTGAACTTACCGTCTTGAGGAATTTGTACTTTCTCAAAGACATGCCGGAGTGCTCAGGGGTAAAATGGTCATTTTGATTAAAGTTGACTGGAGTTGGTTTGATTGGCATCTTGAACATATAGGACTGTCTAGGGACAGTCTTGGAAAGGTAGACTTACCATCTTGAGGACTTAGTACTTTCTCAAGGATGTGCTGGTCTGCCAATGGGTAGAATGGTCATTTTGACCAGGTATTACTAGAACTAGTCCAGAGTCGACTGGAATGGCATATTTGAACATGTCGGGCTACCCGGGGGCAATCCTGGAAGGTGGACTTACCGTCTCAAGACCTTGGTACTTTCTTAAAGATGTGCCAGGTTAGATGGATTTACCATCTCAAGGAGTTTGTACTTTCTCGCAAGATATGCCTAGTTGGATGGACTTATCATCTCAAGGAGCTTGTACATTCTCGCAAGACGTGCCATCATGGCCAAGGGGCAGGTTGGTCATTTTTCATAGAGACAGGCTAGTAGGTGTCAGTGTTGACTCGAATTTACAAGTGTTTCCATCACTCCGACAGTTGTGGCGGGTTGATTTTCAGAGGTCTTTCTTTTCTCTAATAAACGTGCCACGACCAAGAGGCTCATTTGGTCCTATGACACTGGGTGGTTTAGTGGCAAAACTAGTGTTGACCTGGTAAGTATTGTCATCACTCCAACAACTTAAAGGTTTGCGAGTGTTTTCGTCACTCTAATGGTTTAGTATTGGTTCCAGAGACTACTTGGTCTCAAAAAACTTACTGGATGCCAAGGGGCCTAATAGGCATTCTACATTAGTGAGGTAGCAGGCGCCAGAAATGAACCGTTTAAAGTTTGTGAGTGTTTCTATCACTCTGACGGTAAAATAATTTGTGAGTGTTTCTGTTACTCCGACGATGGTAATTAGTTTCGGAGACCACCTGGTCTCTGAAAATTACCTAAAGGGCCTAAGGGAATTTTGGTCTTTTTGTCTTCAATTGGGCCCTACGGCCTGAGAAACTACCAATTGACTAGACTAGAGTTTGAAAAGCTAGTTTAGACTTGATAGTGTCGTGACGTTCAAGTGGGGGTTTGGTTTGGACCGGAGATTGCTGAGTGGACAAAAATGGGGTGCTTACAATTAGCATACAACTCATATTGTGTGCATAACTTGCATTACACGAGAGAATGTTCGGTCATGTGGGACCAACCTAAGGTTTAGTCACGATAGACTAACCTAATAGGATGTCACGGTGGACATTCCTTCATAACAAGTTATCGATATATTAGGCCAATATTATCTTAATTGTGAACACATTTGCGGTGTACCATACATTACATCACAAGAGATGTTACATTTAATTGGTGGTGGTCTATCTATTAGTGGATTATATAATCCTATCTATCATTTATGCTTTATGAGTTTAAGTATCTTTGTGAGCACGTTAACATATAGCTCATACTCACATATATTGTCTTACCGATAAGATGGAGAGGAGGTCCAATCCACTGCTGTTGGTATCGAGTTAGAGAGAGCTTCGAGAAGCTCAGTTGTTGAGTCTTTGGTCTTGTATATATTGTTTAGTGGATGAGAGTTTGTTTATATTTTGGTTTTTAATTATTATGGGCTTGATCCAGCTGTCTTCTTTATATATGTTGTTAAATTGTGAGACAGTTTTATTTATTTAATAATGGAGATTCTAGGAAGGTTTTCTATTTAATGATGTTGTTTATCCTTCAAAGATATTATCTTTGGGATTAGGTGAAGGTTTCGCTGACAAGTTGTTAACTTGTACGATCATACTCATCCTAAGAAGGTTTTAATGATGCTTGATTAGGAGTGCGTGTGACAGAAAGGGGTCTCCATGGCAGGGTGGGGACTGGAGAGAGGTCCCTTGACACAAAACTGTCCCGTTGTCATCCCTATTCCATGGTCACCACAACCAACTAACCCTCTCCCCGTATATATCCCTCTATATCTAGCTCTACAACTATTTAATGGTTTAATTAAATAGCATGCCCTTCCTCTTAGAAAAACTGAGCAATTCATTTAGCAAAAGTTTCCCTAATTTTTTGTTTATTCTTTACAAATTTATTACCCACCGAATATTGATAACATGCAGTACTCTAAACTTGTGTTTGGATGGCAAGAATAGATTAAAGTTTCCTTCATTCACTACTTAGATGGAAAGAATAAAGTTGTTTTACAAGTCCCTTAGAGAGATGGAGTATTGTTTTGAGGAAGGGCGTTCACTGGTTTTGGCACTGATGAAGAGGAACTCCATCAAGAGGAAATGAGTGAGTAGGAAGAAGAATGAGTTTAGAAAATGTGGTGGTGTTACTTAGATAGGGATCGCAACGAGGCTAGTTTGGGTTGTGGGACCCTTATCCCATTCCCGTCTCGCTATGGTAACCCCTTCCCCCATACTCTTCTCGTCCCGTCTCTTTTATGTTAGTGATTTTTTCAAACACATCATGGACAAAGCCAGGAATAAACTCATAAATTTAAGAGAAAAATCACAATATTCATATTTTAGTAAAATATGTGCATATAAAAAAAATAAATATATATATATATATATATAAACTAGGCAAGTTCGGGTTGGGATGGATTGTTGCGCCTGATCCCCAAATTAACCTGCCATGCCCTGATTAATATCACTACATACCCGTCCCAATAAGGACGAGACAGAGATTCAAGATATCAGGTTATTTTGTTATCCCTATTAGATCATGATGTAGTTGAATAAGCTTTTTAGATTGACAGTATTGAACTTAGTGAATCATAGAAGGTTCCCCATATCAATTCATCTCTCTCTCTCTCTGCTCTCTTTACATATATATGTTATAGTTTCTTTTCTTTTTTTTTATATGATCAGTGCTTGATTTTTGTTTCCCCTTTTTGTTTCTTTGTGGATTTGTAAATAATGATATGATTAAATTAAGTTTCATGTTGTTTGGGAACTCGAATGTTTTATACAATGTAGACAAAGGACAACTCATTTAATAGGTTTTGTCTATTTCTCCCCCTTTCTCCACAACCCCCCCCCCCCCCCCCTTCTCTTTTTCTTTTTTGTGTTTTGTTTTCAAATAAAAGCAATATTATAAGTGGTACTTGAATAGTCAAACCTTTGGGCTGTATGATAATTAAGGAAAGAGAGGAGGGGCACGAAAAATTTTGTTTCTAATTTAGGAGGAAAAAGAAGAGAAAGAGAAGAGAAAGGGAAGAGGAAGTTATTTTCTTCTTATTTTCCTTCCTATTCTTTTTTAATAGATATCATATTATTTCTCTTTGTCTTTCCTTTTAATTTCAAACAAGGGAAAAGTTATTTTTCTTTCAATTTTCTATTATTCTCTTTACATATCAAACAAAAAAAAAAACAAAATCACTTTCTCTTTATTTTCTATCCCATTTCCTTTCCTTTCCCTTTTCCTTCCACAAGTATCAAATAGACCCTTACTTGTAACGTTTTACTTAAAAAAAAAAGTAAATTACATAAAATTATTAAAATACCTTCATTAGCTTGTATACAAAGTCTTTTAATACAAAATAAATAGTTTTTTTTTTTTTGTCAAACTCAAGAAAGACAAAACTGAAACTTTCACATTTTTTAGTCACATAAAAATTAGATTTTTCTTTTGTTTACATAAAATATCAATTCAAACAATAAACTCTCTCTATATATACCTACAAATACATATATCCCTCTATGGCTGTCACAACCACTAGAAACCAGTGGCGAGACCAAGTGTACTCCAAGGGGCCAAGCCCTTTGTGTGTTTGAAATTGCATTTAATTAATTATTGTTTTTAATTTTTTATAATGAGAAGTACTGTACTGGCCTAGTTAAGATTTTGAAATTATATTTAGCTCTTTACACATTTTGTGAATATTTATGATAACCAATAGTATATTAGTCTCCCCGTAATATCGAAATTTTTTTACTTTTAACTCTAAAATTTTTAGATTAATTACCATGATCCCCTTTTAAGTAATATTTCAGGGTCCATATGTAAGGAACCCCTTTGCCACCACCACCTTCTCTCTTCCTCCCTCTTCTCCTCCACCTCTACTAGGGCTACCACCACTAGCTAGACAAACCCTCTCCCTACCCCACCCCCTCTCTGTTATTGGTGTTGGAATATTTGGTGTGACACACCAACTGTGACCATTTTTAAGGTGGGACCCATATGTCCTTGTTAGTGGATCAAAAGTGCTTTGTGTTCTCCTCCATGAGAAGATGAAAAACAAGCATCTACTTGCTCAAATTTATGGAGGTTTGAATGAGATAATGACCTCTAAAGTAAGTACCGTGAGTATGGTTATTGGATGGAACTAAAGACTTATCTCACATTGATTGTCTATAGGAAAATTGATGAGCATATAAAGCCTAAGTTTGGAGAATGGTTTGGGCACCTAAGTTTTGTGCATGGGAGAAGACCTACCCAACCCATGGGTTGACCTAAAACACATATGAGGGCTGCTGTTTGTCCATCCGGCTCGGGTGCGATTTAATAATATTAAAAAGGTTTGGGCTAGTTTAGTATTTATATTTTGGACGCAGTTCTACTCAATGGTTTGAACTAGAAGTGTGTGGACCAGGTGAAAACCGAACTGATTAAGGTTTAAGTTTTAATTCTAATGGTCTTGGTCCTTCCTAGGGGTGCATTTGGTTGGCACCTTTTCAAAGGGGTGTGGTTCTTTCTATATATAGAAAAATCTCCCTCCTTTTCAACTAGTTTTTATATTCTATTCTCTCTCTCTCTCTCTCTCTCTCTCTCTCTCTCTCTCTCTCCGATGAAGTGTTGCGGCACCGGTAAAGTGCTGCCTAGATTCCGACAAAATCCGTTTGCATCTTTTGCGAGATTCTATTCGTTTTTCGGCGACTGTTTCAATTAACATTTTGACTGTTCAATCAATCTTTTCTGATCATTTCCTCTTCGCTTTCAGACTTAGAAATTTTGTACAAATTTCAATACAGGTTATTATATTCGGTTAATTCTGTGTTTTACCAGTTCGTGTTTTCCAGAATATTTTCTATATATGCTGTGTAGTGAATTTCTGGAGAAATTCAATCACTTTGTTCTGTGTTTCTGTATTGAATTTTAACATTGAAATTCTAGAGAATTGTAGTATTTTTCTAGTGTAGAAAATACTGTCTTCTATTAGCATGCCATATTGATTTGGTTAGAAACGATGTAGGTTTCTATATGAAATTTACTGTCATAATTTTATGTTGAATTAGACTGAAATTTTCTTCTTTTTCCTCTCATACATATTGCATCGGTATTGTACATTGACAGATTAGAATATGACGTTTGATTCGCTTGGATCTGAATATTGTAGTGCTACTTATTCAGTGTCATGATCATTTTATCCTGGAGATGGACACCCATTAATCCCATTAGTACCTATGTGGGGGGCAAATCTGTCTTAAGAAAAAAGTGTCAAACATTCGACTTGATAACCTCTCTCTCTCTCTCTCTCTCTCAAAAGATTAAAGATCCCACCCAATTCCACTACCACCAACCAGTGGCACACGAAAGGGGCCCGGCGGGGGCCACAATAGTAATTCAAAGTTTTCAAGATTATTACCCCAATTCCTATATATTTTTAGATATTTATGATTAAATACATATTGGCCCCCCTAAACTCAAATAATTTTACCTTTATCCTTCAAAATTCAAGTAATTTTATATTGCTCCTCTTCTAAAATGTCTTTCTATTATTTTATTCATTGTAACAATTTTCATTTGGTAATCTAACTTTTTACCTAATCTCACGTCTTTTTCCTTTACTGCCTTCATATTTTTTTTAATATTTTTATTAGTATTTATTTTTGTGACTTCTTCTATTGACTATATATTTTGGCATTTGCTAAAGTAATGTATAGAAAAGTAATATCAAAATTAACAACTCTCTGTTTTTTAAAATAATGATAACCATTACCTTGATAAATAAGCATTTTATGCTATAACAATTTATTTGCTACACCCTATATGATTAATGTGAATTATAATCAGTGTTAAATATTTCTAACATAAACGTGTTAAATATTTCTAATGTAAATGTGTTAAATATTTCTAACGTAAAAATATTATTTTTTAATAAAATATAATAATCATGTAACAGGTAAGACGTCTCTACTCAAAAGAATATTTTTTTGTGAGAATGTAACAAATTTAATTTTGGATAATGCATCTGTTGTGATTTTATTTTCTGCTTATTTGATGGATCTCCTGCTTAAAGTGGTTAAATTCTATTGGATCACTAGAATTTATTTGTTATACTTTGACCCTCTCCTTGTGAAATTTCTAGGTCAGTACTGGCCTCGAAAGCGCGTACGTCAGTGTAACGGGCAATTAGGGCTACAATCGGGCCGATTTAGTCATGCCAGGGGCCTGTTCAAGCCTAGCTCGAGGTATGTTTATGTGTGCCTAACCCGCCCAATGCTGATCCCAAAGCCCAAAGTTTTCTGCCCAAGCACAGGCCGAGCTTTTATAACAGAACTTTGGTTGGGCATGGCTCGTCGGAACCAATATTAAAAATTCCCATGCAAAATAAATACTAGTCAAAGATGAAAGCACACTAGAGCACCTGAATGAATATTTATACAGCCACGCTTTGTTTTCCACGACAAGGGTTGCAAACCAGCCGTGTAATGACTAGTTTAAATTTGGTTTAAATACTTAATGAGCTTAAAAATATGTTTAATTTTAAGTTGTTTAATTTTTAAGCCCGATCTCAAACAAGTTTCAATTGAGTCAAGTTTGAATAGCTTGTATTTTGTCAAACACATATAATCTTATCAAGTTGAGTTCAAGCTGAGCTTAAAAAATGAATGAGCTTAATATGTTTAAGCTTGACTTCTTTACAAAACTAGTCAATTTCAACGAGTTTTTAACGAGTCGAACACAACTCAAACTCGAGTAACTTGATTTGTGTTACAGCACTACCCAGGACTGAACAAAGACTATTTCCTTAATATTATGTAGAAAATGAGTTTGCATATCCAAGAAAGATATTATGTCACACCCCAATTTTCGAGGGTGATTTAGTAAAAATATGATAATTTTTTTGAAAATAAAACAACATTTTTAACAACATTACATTTTCAAAAGTTTTCAAAAATAGATAATGTCCAATTTAAGAATAAACCAACCAACGTCTAATTTAATAAAGTCTATGGTTATAGCAGAGTCATTACATGTCACTCTACTAATAGAAATCTAAATCCCCAAGGCCCAATTTTATAATACAAACTACAATACATAGTCATCACAATACTGAGTAAATAATAATAAGAAATCTAGCCAACTTCTAGTAATGCTTCCTGTGGGTCGAATAAATATGGGCCCAAACCAGTTAAACAAGCTTAAAAGGATTAGCATTGCTAAATTGGGTCTGGAGCAGCCCAGAGCAAATTTTTATAACACGGGCCTAAGTCGTTTTATCAGCCCAAGCTAAAACCCTCTTAGCCCAACTTAGGGATGTAATCATGCTGAGGGTTAGAGCATTTAATAGAAAACAGACCCGCATTCAATGCGGAGGAGGCGCTGTATACAACAACGACTCTCAAGTCCGGTCAGTCGAGCTCGAGCATGGCGATAAAGGTGAAATTACATTCGATCAGCCGGCTCTAACCGGCATAGACCTGTGCAGCGAGTCATGATTATTAGAGTAGGTGCAACAAAGAGTGCTACACGATAAATATTAGAGCTTTGAGAAGCAAGGTATGGACAATTTATTTCTAAGCGTTCACTGTCTGTATTTCTCATTCTATTCTCGGTTAAGATTGCTAACTTGACCATCGGAGTGTGATCGGCCCAAAGAGAGTTGACTCATTCTAACTCCTTTGTCTTTTTACAGTAGGTTGGAAACTCATTGATATTGGTTCAAGTGATCGGTCAGGCCTTCCTAGAAATCCCGCTTACAATTGGCGCCGTCTGTGAGAAGGTCTAAGTAAACATGAGTACCAGCTTCTTAGGGAGAAGAGGAGTCCATGCCATCGGATGAGGGAATAAAACTCCCTCTGGTAATGATGATACCAACTCAACTGGCCAATAAACCACCCCGAAAAGAAGCAACTGAGGTCAAACGTGGAGGTTGAATACCCGGTCTCCTACTGGAAGCCACCAAGGAACACGAGACGAGTTACGGAGAGACCCATACTACGCCAAGGCACCAAACTTCCATAGAGATCATCACCGGAACTTGGGCCCTTCACTTTCCAGTGGACGTGTGCCCAGTGACCATTCACTTCATACTACTGAAAGGGAACTTCGGCTACGTGACGATGAAATTGCTACGCTTACTTCCCAGGTCAGAGCAATGAGGGATGCAATATCTAGGAGGGATGACCGAGCCAGAGGATGATCACCAGCCCATCGCCATAATAGAAAAAGTCGAGATCCCAAAAGTAGAAGTTCAACGCCGGTGCACATTGTTAGGAGTCATGCATCCAGCACCAGGCGCAACAGCAAAAGACGAGGAGATCGGCACCACAGGAGGAGCTGGACACCATAGGATGGAGATCGGTTCAGAACCGATCGGGAACAGAAGGAATAGGAGAAGTGGCTAAACGAGAAACTTTATAGTAGATAGCAGCTCCCCAAAGCACGTACTACCTAGGACGTGGTCAGCAGAGCCCTGGATCAAATAGCGTCCACACCTTTCACGGAGGAGATTGAGAGCCGCTAGCCTCCAAAAAAGTTTGCCCCACCAAAGTTCACACCATATGATGGAAAGGTTGATCCAATCAGTCACGTCCGCCATTACAAGCAAATGATGGCACTCTGGAGTGGAGATCAACCTTGATGTGTTAAGTTTTCCTATCCAGTCTGGGAGATGTGGCCCTACGATGGTTCGACAAGTTTTCGTCCAATTTAGTATCAAATTGGAGATAACTTGTCGAACTATTCACTGCTCACTTTATTGCCAACAACAAGCAACTTAGGGAGGTGGACTTCTTACTAACCTTACGAAAGAATGATGGAGAAGGATTATGGGCATATGCGTAGTGTTACTGGGCGGCCTACAATGAGATTGACGAGTGCAACGAACAACTGGCTATAACTCAGTTCAAAATCGGCTTGCCCAGAGAGCACCGCCTGCGACAGTCCTTAATGAAGAAGTTAGCCCTCACGGTGCAAGAATTAATGTCTAGAATCGAGAAATATGTGAGGTTAAAAGAAAATGTATCGTAACCCACTCCCGAGAAGGTCGGCATTATCGTTAAAAAAAAGAGCGGATGGGACACAAAGAAGCTTCGGCGGGAAAATAACAACGGCCAGAATAAGACGGTAGGCGATGGGGTCTACACTGTCTTTAAGGACCCCATTTATAAAAAATTTTCCCAGATTCGTGATAAGCCATCCTTTAAATGGCCCCCGAAGTTGGGAGGAGACCCAACAGCTCGTGACCAAAGGAAGTTTTTCTCCTATCACAAAGAGAGGGGGTGTCAAACAATGAATTGCCAACATCTAAAAAATCACCTTGAAGATCTGGCGAAGGCTGGTCATCTTAACCAGTATATCGATAGAGAAGACAAAACAAGAGGCCGAGCAGCTAAGGCTGGAGGCCCCCCTATAGAAAGAAGACAGAGGTGAACCGGTTCGAGTGATCAACATGCTGCATGGATCGGCAAAATCAGAAACTATTGACCGACACAGATACTGGGCCGATATTCAAAACATTGTGCACTTGAGGGAGGTGATGCAGATAGGCCCCCTCCCAAGAAAGTCAAGGTCGGCAATGATAACGCTGCCATTACCTTTACTGATGAAGATCTCGTGGGGGTTCAAACTCCCCACAATGACACACTGGTCATGACTATACGCATGGTAGGATGTGACGTGAAGAGGCTGCTCATTGACCAGGGGAGCTTCTCCGAGATTATGTATTATGACCTATTCAAGAAGCTAAAGCTAAAGGAAGTCGATCTCCAGCTCTCGCTCAATCCATTAATTGGGTTTAATTCTGACCCTTTGGCCACTTAGGAAGATAACTATCCCTGTGACTGCAGAAGTGATTACCCTGCAGACAGAATTCCTAGTGGTCAGCGTACCATCCTCATATAATGCAATCATGGGCCAAACATGGTTGCACCTCATGAAGGCTATCCCATCCTCCTACCATCAACTGATTTGATTCCCCTCCCTAGAGCAGGTGTAAGAGATAAGAGGGGACCAAGTCACTGCCAAGCAGTGCTTCCTTACGACACGTACAAGAAAAGCATGAAGAATTGGGCTTTGCATTGATAATGGCATTACACATTGGTGCACTACTTCTTGGCCCACACCATCAACGTGCTCACGGACCACTAGCTAAAACCACTCTTGAGAAGGGCTAACTTCTCCGGCAGAGTGGCCAAGTGGGCCGTTGGGATGGGAGAATTTGACATCAAGGTCCAACCACGAACAGTAGCTAAAAGGCAGGTATTAGCTGACGTTATTGTTGAATTTTCTGTTAAACTTTCACAGGAAACCAATCCAACCTTGACTCTTAATATGCGACATGATGACCTTTCCTTGGACCTTTGGGAGGAAACTGATCATTGGAAGCTGTTCATTGATGGAGCATCCATGGCCGGGGGGCAGGTTCAAGGATAGCCCTCATCACTCCAGACGGTATGGCATTGGAGCAGGCCATTAAGCAAGAGTTCGCTGCTTCAAATAACGAGTCAGAATATGAGGCTCTACTTATGAGGTTATGCCGAGCTATTAATCTACTCAGATTCCTAGTGAGTTGTGAATAAGATCATCGGAAGATATGCAATAAAAGAAGATAGAATGGCGTCTCTGGTTGAATATCTAGCAAAATTCAGTAAGTACAAACTCCACTAGATCAGCAGCTTTCAACACCGGCCTCAATGATTGGACTCTGGCAACGGACATGGACCTTGTTGAAGAAAGGCATGAGCCTGTCCTACTCAAGTTTACTGGGTATCACCAACAACTAAACTGATCTTACAACAAAAGGGTACAACCGAGATCCTTTGCTCCTAAAGATCTGGTATTAAGAAAGGTGCTGAGGGCAACCAAAAATCCAACAGATGGGAAGCTGGGCCCCAACTGGGAAGGTCCCTACAAAATTATGTCTCAAGTCGGCGTGGGGGCATATCGACTAAAAATTATCAAAGAAAGGCAACAACTACCCTGACCTTGGAACGCAAATAATCTCAAAAAATTCTACTAGTAGGCCCTTCTTATCTTCAAAGGATGTGTCTACCTATAGTTTATTCTCAGAAGGATTCAACTCCCTTCAACAAATATGTAATCTTTGCACAAATCAATGAAATTGGAAGCTACTCAACAAATTTGATGCCACTCCAAACTACAAAGTACTAAAGAAAGACAAAAAATCAAGTGTAAAAACCTGGTCCTGGATCATTTCTGACCAGGTCGGCCAATGAAGGTCATAAAAACCAAGTGTAAAAACTTGATCCTGTCTAAGTTCGGCAGGTTGGCCAATGAAGGTCACAAAAAACCATGTGTAAAAACCTGGTCTTGGATCATTTATGACCAGGTTGGCTAATGAAGGTCATAAAAACCAAGTATAAAAACTTGGTCTTATCTAAGTTTGGCAGGTTGGCCAATGAAGGTCACAAAAAACCAGGTGTAAAAACCTGGTCCTGGATCATTTATGACCAGGTTGGCTAATAAAGGTCATTAAAACCAAGTGTAAAAACTTAGTACTATCTAAGTTCGGCAGGTCGGCTAATGGAGGTCATACAAACCAAGCCTAAAAACCTGGTCTTGTCCGAGGTAGGACAGGTCGACCAAAGAAAGTCACTTAAAAAGCTAGCATTCAACCTTGGTCCTGCCCTAGTCAAGTAGGTCAACAGAGATCTTCATCATAGTGACAAAGCTAAGAAACTTGTCTCAGCCCTAACCAAGTCTAGTAGGCTAAAAGTAGCAAAGTTTTTATTTGCCTAGATTTACGAATAGGATAAAGCTAGTACTTACTTCGTTAAAACAGATCATATCTGCCTAAGTTTGGCAGATCATTAGATCTTTCTACCTAAGTTTGGCAGAGATCTTATTGGCCTAAGTATGGCAGTTCATTAGATTTTTCCTGCCTAATTTTGGCAAGGATTTTATTTGCCTAAGTTTGGTAGTTTGAATAAACAAGTAACAAATTTTTATCTAAATAAAGATAATACTCATAGCATAGAAGGCATACGTTCAAAATTGATGCATAAAATGTGCATCGGTTGCAATATTCTTACAATTAAACAGAAAAAGCAAAAAAGAAGGGTCATAAGGCAGATCAACTGGAGGAAGCATGGCAAAAGGGAGCTCGGCAAGATTGGCTTCATTAACCACATTGGTTTCAGAGGCATCTTTATCCCCCTCATGTTCGGTCTCTTAATTAGCCTCATCCTCTGACTCAAGTACAACATTAGCTAGGGTAGAAATCTCCGTCCAGAGGGAGGAAGATTTGTCCAACTTCAACTGCCTTAGAGCCGCCTTCCAGCAGTCTCGAAATACATCCTCCACGATCTGCTTCACCTGGGTCTCATAATGATCCCCAGCATCCTCAAGCCCTTTGTCATATTTGGCATCAGCCTCCTTTTTCAGCTATTCCACCTTCAGCTGAGCTTCAACCAGAGACGCCATTGCTATGGCTGCAGACTTCTCGACTTCGGTCAGTCTGGGTCTTAGATTGGTAGTCTCCGCTTCAGCTTTTCGATAGTATTCTTCCTTCTGCTTAAAAGAGCCTGCGTTTTGGAAAGAACGACCTAGCTGTCCTGCCAAGCCTTCTAGGAACTTCTGGGCTCCTGATCTCTCTGGTGGAATTTCTCCTTCAGCTTGGAGTGCTTTTCCAGAAGGATCCCGTGCCGATCTTGCAGGCTACAGAAGCGATGCATAACTTCCAGACCGTGATTGGCCCCCTGAAGAGGATACGTAAAAACAAGCATTACTAAAGAGCTTTCAAATCAAACATCCAAAATGAAGAGTTCAGCATAGCAAGCTTACCACAAACACCGACTGAAGAGTTCCAAGGATTAGATCTCCAGTGTCAGTGCTATCTAGCTCCTTGACGTCCTTAAGTGGTACAATAGCCTGGAGGGCCTCGATAACGGCAGCAGGGCAACATAGCACTGAGTCTTCGACGGTCTTCGCCCGTTCACCAATCTTGGGCCGTGCTATGAACTCTTCAACCGACGGTCTCGCTCTGCCTTTGCCCTTCTTGATTGCAGAAGGCCCCACTGATTTATCTTGGGTGGCGGCAGTGCCTTCACCCTTCGCTTGGGCAGTAACCTTCTCAACTGTTTTTACCAACTTCCTTTTCTTCACTACCCCCTGCGCTATTGGTTCATTGACCAGATTAACCACCTCGGTGGCAGCGGGAACTTTAGTGGCAAGGGGCACAATAGGCAGAAGAGGAGCATTGGTGTCATCGACTTGAGTAACGGTCTCGATAGATGATGATGACATTCCCTTCCTTTTCCTAGAACCTCTCTGTCCTAGTGTTAGAGTCAGGTCTCGAACTTTCGAGACCATATCAACTCCGGAGGCAGAGACGAGGACACCAACAATAGGTGTGGGATTCAGAAGCGACAAAAGAGGTGAGCGATCCCCAATATCGTGCCTAGCTCCCTCCATCTTTTGGGGAGCAATCATGTCAACAGATACCCCATTCGTTGCAGTGAAGTGTCGCGGCCAGATTTTTCGCACTCGGGGAATACACACACAAGCGGAAAAAATAGTGTACTCTCTCATTAAAACTCACCCTTCTAGAAGAATGAGTGCGATTATGTTTGAATTGAAAATCGATTTGAATAAAGGGCATTTGGAAAACATTTGGAGTTGCCACCTAACTTGATTAAGGTAAGTTAGGTCACCTAAAAACTAAGCATAATCCGAAGACTACACTTAGGGTTTTTGAAAACGATTTTTGAAAATACTACCTCTAGAGAGGGTTTTTAGGAAAATAGATTGTTTGGCAACCTTTGAAAAATAACTAAGCCCTTTTTGAAAATAAACTCCACATTGGTCTTTGAAAACAGTGATTCTAGGTTCAGAGGTTGGTTACGTATAGGGAAGATGCACTAAGCCATCACCCTACCCCGCCCTTGCGGTACCTGCATGTCTATTTAACCTAGATTCACCTATGAGAGTCTTCAACTATCAAATGTTCAATCCTATCCACTTTAGAAAAATAATGCTTAAAAAGACATAATGTATGATATGCAAGTGCAAGAAAAGAAAGTTGGAGAATAGATCTGGAAATAAATTTGAAAAGAAATTGATTTGTTTTTGGAAAGAAATTTGAAAAGATAGAATTGAAATCAGAAAGTTTTGAAAATTGGAAATAGAGATTTGGAAATAGAAACTTGGAACAGATTAGGGAATAGAAATTTGAAGAAAGTTATGGAATTGGAGATTTGAAAGAAGTTGTGGAAATAGAAATTCAAAAAATGTGGTGACCACACCCATGAGGGTTGCCTACATATCCTTTTGGAGGAATCAGGTCAGTCGTAGTTCGGACAAGAGTCTGATAGAAAACAGAAGGTTTGATTTGAAAAAGAAATTAAATTGGAATTTGGATTTAATTTGAGTTTAGAATAGAAGATTGGAACTTGGATTTGGAAAAATAGAACTTAGAATAAGGATTTGTACCTGTTTTGGAAAGATTGAAATTTGGGAATCCTAGACTTAGGAAAGATAGGATTTAGAAAGTTTCGTTTTAGGAAAACTCCATATTAGGAAAGTTTTGAATTAGGAAAAGTTCGAATTAGGAAAAATGTCATTTTAGGAAAGTGTCATTTTTGAAAAATTTCGTTTTCGGAAAGTTTCAATTTAGGAAATATTCAAATTAGAAAAGTTTTGATTTAGGAGAGTTTTCAAATTAGGAAAGTTTTGATTTAGGAAAATTTTCAAATTAGGAAAATATTGGTAAAGGAAAGTTTTGAATTTGGAACGTTTTGAAATAAGGAAGTTTTGAAAGTAAGAAAGGTTTGAGAATTTAGAAAGTTTCAAATTTAGAAAATTTTAGATTTGGAAAGACTGGAAGTTTAGGGAAGTTTAGAATTTTAGAAAGGTCCAAAGTGTGAGTTTTAGAAATTCTTGAAATTAGGAAAAGTTTTGAGTTTAAGAGGGGTTTGAAAACTTAGATTTGGAAAGTTAAGATTTGGAAAGGGATGGAATTAAGAAAGGTTTAAAAGTTTAACGTTTAAGGAAAGATTTAAAAGTTTAAGGTTAGGAAACTTAAGGTTTAGCAAAGTACTAGATTAGGAAGGGGTTGAATTAGAAAAGATTTGGGTTTGGAAGGATTGAGAGTCCTATTTCCTAAAACAAGGAATTGGATTTTGTTTCTAAAAAGAGATATTTTGATTTTGTTTCCAAAAATGGAGGATTGGATCTATTTTCCTAAAGGGAAGATTGGGTTTGGTTTCCTAAAGGGAAGATTGGATTTGGCATGAATTTGAAAAGATGGAGTTTTGGAAATTCTAGTTTTGGGAAGACTATAGTTTTGATGTAGAAAATAGGTTTTGGAAATATATATGGTTTTGATGTAGAAAATAAGAGATTTTGGAAACTTAGGTTTTAAGGCCAAAATAAGGTATTGGAAGTTATGTTTTTGGGAAGGAAAATTAGGGTTTCCTAAACATTGGTTCTAGGGCTTAACTTAGGCTCGAAGGAAAAAGTTTTTGGAAAGAAATCCTAGAGAGGAGTTTCTAGAAAGTGAATTTTGAAAAGAGTTGTTTAGTAAGGAAACGTAAGGAGCGTCTTTGGAGAATGAACTTTGAGGAAAGCGTTTTTGGAAAGGAGCTTTTAGGAAAGATGTTTTTGGAAATATATTGTTGGAAAGGAGTTTTTGAAAAACAATTTTAGAAAGGAGATTGGAGAGAGTTTTCTAAGAAGGTAACCTAGGGAGTGTTTCTAGGAAAGGAATTTTGAAGAGAGTGTTTTGGAAAGGAGTTGAAAAGGGAGTTTTTGAAAAATAGATTTTTGAAGGGAGTTTTTTAAAACAACTTTAGAAAGAAGAGTTTTAGGAAAGCATGTTGAAAAGGAGGGTTTTAGAGAGAGAGACTTTTGAAGAGAGAGTTTTTAGAAAGTATAAAAATGTCTCACTTTCCTAAAGCGATTCTAACCATAAGAAGGCTAGAACCACTTTAAGAAAGTGGTTTTGAAAACAACAAGGATTCGAAAATATAGACCATATTGGTCACTTTAAATGTAACACTTTCCTAAAGCAACCCTAGCCATGGAAAGGCTAGAATCACCCTAGGATTGTGATTTTGAAAACAAGTTTTGGAAAAGAAGATTTTGATGCAATTTTGAAAACAAGTTTAATGCAAGTTTTGAAAACGAGTTCGAAAATGATTTTTGGAAGAATGCAAGATCATGATATGCATAATGCAAATTGGGGTCGTGAACATACAAGGTTAAGGCTTCACCATATAATCAAGGGGGCCGAACCCACATGGTCTTCGGTTAGACTAAAAGAAAACTCCCGACACATGTCGCGCCCAGATTTTTCGCACTCAAGGAATACTCACACAAGCGGGAAAAATGTTGTACTCTCTCGTTAGAACTCACCCTCCTAGAAGAATGAGTGCGACTAGGTTTGAATTGAAAAATTGGTTTGAATAAAGGGCTTTTGAAAAAGATTCGGAGTCGCCACCTAACTTGATTAAGGTGAGTTAGGTCACCTAAAAACTAAGCATAGTCCGAAAACTACACTTAGGGTTTTTGGAAAAAGGTTTTTGAAAATACCACCTCGAGAGAGAGTTTTTAAGAAAACAGGTTGTTTGGCAACCTTTGGAAAACGTTTAGCCCTTTTTGAAAAATAACTCCGTTTTGGTCTTTGAAATCAGTGATCCTAGGTTCAGAGGTTGGTTACGTGTAGGGAAGACACACTAAGCTATCACCCTACCCTGCCCTTTCGGTACCTACATGTCAATCTACCCTAGATTCACCTATGAGAGTCTTTAATTAACTAATGGTTCAACCCTACTCACTTTATAGAAATAATGTTTGAAAACTAACATGATGCATGATATGCAAGTGCAAAATAAGAGAATTGAAAAATAGATTTGAAAAGAGATTGATTTGAAATTGATTTGATTTGAAAATTTGGAAATAGAATTTTGAAAATAGAAATTTTGAAATTGAAATTTTGAAAATAGATTAAAATTTGAGATTTGGAAAGATTTTGGAAACCGCACCCATGAGGGGGGAATTGAAAGTTTGAAAAGTGTTGTGACCGCACCTATGAAGGTTGCCTACGTATCCCTTTGGGGGAATCAGGTCAGTCGTAGTTCGGACCGGAGTCCGATTGAAAAGAGATTGATTTGAAGGGAGAGATTGGATTGGAAGAAAGAGATTGAATTGAAAATTGGATTTGATTTGAGATTAGAAGAGGAGATTGGAAATTGAAATTAAGAAGATTGGATTTGCTTTGGAAAGATTGATTTTGGAAAGACTTGGTTTTGGAAAGATGGAGGTTTAGGAAACCTAGACTTAGGAAAGGTAGGAGACCTAGGAAAGACTTGAGATTAAGAAAGATTGGATTGTAATGTTGGATTTGGAAAGATCTTGGAAGATTTGGAAACTTGGAATTTAGGAAAGATTTGGATTAGGAAAGTTTCGAATTAGGAAAGTGTCATTTTAGGAAAGTTTCGAGTTTAGAAAGTTTCAAATTAAGAAAGTTCTGAATTAGGAAAGTTTTAGGTTTAGGAAAATTTTGAAATTGGAAAGTTTCGAGTTTAGAAAGTTTTCGAAAAAGGAAAGGTTTTCAGATTAGGAAAATTCTCAAATTAGGAAAAGTTTTGAAATAAGGAAAGTTTTAGGTTTAGGAAAGTTTTGAAATTGGAAAGTTTCGAGTTTAGAAAGTTTTCGAAAAAGGAAAGGTTTTCAGATTAGGAAAGTTCTCAAATTAGGAAAAGTTTTGAAATTAGGAAAGTTTTGAAAATCGGAAAGTTTTGTTTCAAGAAAGGTTTTGAAATAGGAAAGTGTTGAATTTAGAAATGTTTTGAATTAAAGAAGTTTCAACTTAGGAAAGTTTGAATTTGGAAAGGTTTGAAAAAGAAAAGTTTTCAATTTAGGAAATATTTGAATTAAGAAAGTTTTGAGTTTAGAAAAGTCTTAGATTTGGAAAGATGTTGAAGTTTGGAAAATTTAGAATTCAGAAAGTTTGGAAGTTTAGAAAGTTTTGAATTTAGGAAACTTTGAATTTGGAAAGATTCAAAATTTAGAAAGTTTAGGATTTAGAAAGTTTTAGAGTTTTAGAAAATCCTGAGATTAGGAAAGGTTAAGTTTAGGAAAGATTTGAAAATTGGGATTTGGAAAGTTATGACTTGGAAAGGGGGTAGAATTAGGAAAAAGTTGAATTAAGAAAGGTTTGGATTAGGAAGGGATTGGATTTGGTTTCGAAAAGAGAAGGTTTGATTTTGTTTCCAAAAACGGAGGATAGGATCTAGTTTCCTAAACGGGAAGATTGGATTCGGTTTCCTAAAGGGAAGATAGGATTTGGCAAGGATTTGGAAAAGAAGATTCTAGAAACCCTAGATTTGGAAAATTATAGTTTTGACGTAGAAAAGAGGTTTTGGAAACATGTATAGTTTGGATGTGAAAACAAGAGATTTTGGAAACCTAGGTTTGGGACAAAGTTTGAAAATCATGTTTTTGGGAAGAAAATTAGGGTTTCCTAATTGTGGGTTCTAGGGCTTGATTTGGGGCTCTAAGGAAAGAGTTTTTGGAAAGTGCATTTTTAGAAACAAAGGTTTTCTAGAAGGGAATCCTAGGAAGGAGTTTCTAGAAGGAAGAATTTTTGGAAAGGATAGTTTTTGGAAATAGATTTTTAAAGAAAAGGAGTTTTTGGAAAGTGTGTTTTTAGAAACAAGTTTTTTGGAAGGAAATCCTAGAGGGGAGTTTCTAGAAAGGAGATTTTGGAAAGAGAGTTTTTTAGAAAGATTTTTTGGAAGGAAATTGTTGGAGAGAGTTTTTAGGAAAGTGAATTTAAGGAGTGTTTTTAGAAAGTGAATTTTGAGGAGAAAGAGTTTTTGGAAAGGAGTTGAAAAAGGAAGCTTTGAAAAATAGATTTTTGGAGGGAATTTTTTAAAACAACTTTGAAGAGGAGAGTTTTAGGAAAGCATGTTGGAAAAGAGATTTTTAGGAAGAGATTTTTGAAGAGAGAGTTTTTTGGAAAGTATGAAAACGTCTCACTTTCCTAAAGCGATTCTAGCCATAAGAGGGCTAGAACCACTTTAAGAAAGTGGTTTTGGAAAACAATAAGATTTGAAAATATAGACCAAAAAGGTCATTTTTAATGTAACACTTTCCCAAAGCAACCCTAGCCATGGAAAGGCTAGAATCACCCTAGGATTGTGGTTTTGAAACAAGTTTTTGAAAAAGAGATTTTGATGCAATTTTGAAAACAAGTTTGAAAACGTTTTGAAAACAACTTAGAAAACAGTTTTTGGAAGATGCAAGACTATGATATGCACAATGAAATTTGGGGTCGTGAATATACAAGGTTAAGGCTTCACCACATAACCAAGGGGGCTGAACCCACGTGGCCTTTGGTTAGGCTAGAAGAAAGCCCCTGACACGGTGACTCTCCAATAGCCCAATCCTACACATGGACCGGGAATCCCCTTGTTTCAAGCATGCAAAGAAAAGGGGGGAAAGAGATGGGGGATTAAAATAGAGAAAATCCAAGTAGGTTAGGAGAGAGAAGAGAGAGGGGGGAAGTGCAAAAATCTAAATAGAAAACCTACCGTATATCTTCTTTATTTTGCGCGCCTTGCTTGTCTTCAATCTTCGGTCTTCGTCTTGATCTTCTTCTTCAACCTTCAAGAGTTATCTTCAAGCTTTAGATGACAGCACTTCAAGTCTTCAAAGGATGGTTGAAGGCTAGTGTATGAGTGTATGGGGGAGTGTATAAGTGTATAGGAGGCTAGGGTTTGTATAGGGTGGCTAGGGTTTGGAAAACCTAGGGAGGCTAGGGTTTAGAAGATGCTCGAGCTCTGTTTATCGAAATATAGGATTTTTAGGTTAAGTTTGCAGACCCCCATCACGTTGAATGAGGCTCTGTATTTATAGAAGTTGGACAACACTGGCGCCTGTTGCAGTGGCGCCAGGCCAAATTTTACACTAGCGCCACTAGGAGTGGTGCCAGGCCATTTTTTTGGCTTGGCGCCACTACTAGTGGCGCCAGCCAATTAGGAAATGTTTAAGGTCGGCAAGCAACGTATCTTTGACTAGATTTGGGCGCCTGTACTAGTGACTACCATGCAATTTTTAGCCTGGCTTCACTAGGAGTGACTCCGGAAAGTCTGGGAATGATTTGAAGGAGCCGGAAATGACCTGGAAGGCCGAAAAGGAGCAGGAATACTTAAAATAGTGTCCTGGAGGTATTTGACTTGAAAAGTGAGGACAAGATGTGTCGGAAAGGTCGATCGGGCCTTTAGGGGCAAAACGGTCAACCGGACCGGAAAACTGCCGGGACAGACTCGGACTGTCCCGGAAGAAGACTTGGGATCTGGAAACATTATTCAGAATGTTCCCAGAGGTTGCTGGTTTGATTTCCAGGGCCGACGTGGTCGGAAAAGGAAACCGGCCCACTAGGGGTAAAACGGTCATTTTGCACCAGGTTGGCCAGAACTGACTCGGAATGATCCGGAAAGATAAGGAAAGACTGAGAATACTACAAGAAGCATTCTCGGGAGGTTACCGGTTTGATACTCAGAGCCGGCGTGGTTCCCGGGGCATTCGGATGCCTAGGGGCAAAACGGTCATTTAGCTTCAAGTGGGCCCTACAGGCCCGAGAAGCTATTGGTGGACTAAATTCAAATTAAAAAAAGGCGAGCTTAGAGTCTAAATATGCATGTGATGTGTGAAAGTGAGCTTGGTCAGCTCGGAGATTGCCGAGTGGGCAAAAATGGGGTGCTTACAACACAGTGACTCTCCAATAGCCTAATCCTACACATGGACCAGGAATTCCCTTGTTTCAAGCATGCAAAAAGGGGGAAAGAAGATGTGGGATTAAAATAGAAGAAAACCCAAGTGGGTTAGGAGAGAGAAGAGAGGGGGGAAGATGTGTAAACGTAAAGAGGATGCCAACCTTGTGTCTTCTTTATTTTGCTTAGCTTTGTGCGCTTTGCTTTACTTGTCTTGCTTCAGTTTTCACTTCAGTCTTCACGAGTTTGTCTTCAATCTTCAAAGCTTCAGATTGCAGCACTTCAAGTCTGCAAAAGAGGCTTCGGAGGCTAGTGTATGAGTGTATAGAAATGTATGTGAGTGTATAGGAGGCTAGGGTTTGGAGAACCTAAGGAGACTAGGGTTTAGAGAGGCTACGATGCTCTGTATATCGAAAAGTTGGGTTTTTAGACTCAGTTTTCAAACCCCTTTCAGGCTGGAGGAGACTCTGTATTTATAGAGATGGGATAAACCTGGAGCCTGTTGCAGTGGCGCCAGGCCAAAAATGCTTCTGGCGCCACTCCAACCAGTTAGGAAAGTTTTAAGGTCAGCAAACAACGTATCTTGAGAAGATTTGGGCGCCTGTACTAGTGACTACCATGCAATTTTTAGCCTAGCTTCACTAGGAGTGACTCCGAATGGTTCGGGAAGCATTTAAGGGACCGAGAATGGCCCAAAAGGCCGAAAAAGGGTAGGGTCCCAAAGGTATTTGACTTGAAAAAGGATGACAAATGTGTTGGAAGGGTTAACCGGGCCATTAAGGGCAAAATGGTCAATCGGGCCAGAAAGCTACCGGGACAGACTCAAAATGTCCCGAAATAAGACTCGAGATTTGGAAAAATTATTTAGAATGTTTCCAAAGGTTACCGGTTTGATACCCAGAGCCAGTGTGGTTGAAAAAGGCGACCGGCCCACCAGGGGCAAAACGGTCATTTTGCACCGGGTTTACCAGAACTGACTCGGAATGATCTGAAAAGATAAAGGAAGGTCGAGAATACTATAAGAAGCATTCTCGGGAGGGGTGGACTTACCATTCTGAGGACTCTGGTGCGTTCTCGAGAAACGTGCTAGAAAATGGTCCTAGGGGTAGTTTGGTCATTTTTCACCGAAGTGGGCTAGCAGGCACCGGTGTTGACCTGGGTTTTGAGTGTTTCCGCCACTCTGATGGCGGTCTCATGATACAGGGGTTTGTTGGCAATTCTCAATATTGTCCTATTTGCGAGTATTTTCGCTACTCTGACGGTTGCAATGTTTACGAGTATTTTTGCTACTCTGACGGTTCGCTATTATTTTCGAGACTGCCTGATCTTGGGAAGCTGCTAAAGGAACTTAGCGTCTGAGAAGTCAACTTTCTCAGAAAGTGTGCCTTAAACGGACATTTCTGCATTGGCGGGCTAACAGGCACCAAAATGGACCCTTTTACCATCTAGGGGACTTGGGGTCTCGTCCCGATCAACAGGTTAAAAGGGGACTTACCGTCTTCGGAAAGACGTGCCTGTTGTAATTGGAAAGGGGTCTTATCGTCTTCGGAAAGACGCGCCTAATGGAGTTGTAAAGGGACTTACCGTCTTCGGAAAGACGTGCTTGATTTGGAATTGGAAAGGAGACTTATCGTCTTCGGAAAGACGTGCCTATTGGAATTGGAAAGGGGTCTTATCGTCTTCGAAAAGACGTGCCCGGTTTGGAATATTGGAAAGGATAATGCCCCTAAGGGTATTTTGGTCATTTTACCTCTATTGGGTCTGGTGGGCCTACGAAGCGATGGATAAATGGGATTAGACTTAGAAAGTTAATTTCGATTGGAATACGTCCATACTGACTTGAGTACAAGTCTGGACGGACCGTAGACTACCGAGCGGTAAAAAAATGGGGTGCTTACATGAAGGACTGGTACCGAATTAGGTAGCCCAATAGTACGTGTGTAGCTCAGCCTATCTCTTGCAATTCTCCTTCGCCTTTGTATGCCTAGACTCACTCTAAGGCAGCAAGATTGACGCCGAGGTGTTTGGTCTCCTTGTCCCTGGGTCCAAAGCTAGCTGGGAAACATGAAAGCACATAGTCAGGCAACGAACCATGGAAAAGTCAAACAAAAATGGAAAAAAGAAAAAAGCACATCAAATAGCGAAGAAAGTGGCAGACATATCCTCTTCGGTGTTTTGGGGCATCTCATTTCTGGCGCCAGTTCTACAAGAATGTCGCCGAATTCCCATGGCCCCCTCACTCTCACTATGGCATCATCAATCTCCTTTTTCGAAGTAGGAAGGAATTAGACCAGCTCCCTTGACCTATGCCTGACCCTAAAATAGTACTTGTATCGCTCCGTTTTACCACCTCCGCCCACCTCCATAGCGGCATAACAATAGTTGAACTCGTGAAGACCTAGGTTTTGGCCCAGGCGGCGGTTCAACTCAATCATCCCCATCACTATTCTGTAACCATTCGGCAGCAGTTGGATTGGGGTGATTTCGTAGTGGCTAAGGAGTTGGGTCAAGAAGGGATGGATGGGAAACCTAAGGCCACCCTCTACTATTGCGATGAGAGGAAACGAAGTCCTCTCTTCGGTCACGCTCCAGCCATCATCCTTCGGCCCTACCAAGCCAATACCTACACCCTTTGGGAAATTATACCGTTATTTGAAGGCGGTGATGGCGTCAGAGTGGCTAAGCATTCCCTTAAGCCTAGTGCCCATGGTAACTAAGGGATTCTAGGGTTCAACCGAGAAAAACAAAGAAGGAATACAAAGAGAGGGAGGACTTATAAAATGGCAGTCTTCGCGAAAGAGACGGATGCAAGGCATAAAGGAGTTCTGGGTTCAAACAATGGCTACAACCCTTTGGTCTGCGAAAAGAGCATCAGCACGATGGCAACAGGTTTGGGGCAGCTCAATGGTCACGTCCCATTTAAAACCGTCTGATGGTTGATGTCATCGAACCGTCGAGAGACATTAGCCCAAGACCCCAACAATAGGGGTGCTAGGGCTAGGGGCTAATTGTGGGTCAAATAAATATGGGCCCAAACCAGTTAAATAAGCCCAAAAGGATTAGCACTACTAAATTGGGCCTAGAGCAACCTAGAAGCAATTATTACAACACAGGCTCAAGTCGTTTTATCAGCCCAAGCTAAAACCCACTTAGCCCAACTTAAGGATGTAATCATGCGGATGGTCAAAGCATTTAATAGAAAACAGACCCGTATTCAATATGAAGGAGGTGCTACACACAACAACGACTCTCATGTTCGGTCAATTGAACTCGAGCATGACGATAAAGGTGAAATTACGTCCGATCATAGACCTGTGCAGCGAGTCATGATTATTGGAGTAGGCGCAACAGAGAGCGCTACACTATAAATATTAGAGTTTCGAGAAGCAAGGTATGGACAATTGATTTCTAAGCGTTCACTGTCTGTATTTGTCATTCTATTCTCGGTTATTATTGCTAACTTGACCGTTGGAGCGTAATCGGCTCAAAGAGGGTCGATCCATTCTAACTCATTTGTCTCTTTACAATCGGTTGGAAATTCATTGATATTGGTTCGAATGATCGGCCAGGCCTTCCCAAAAATTCCACTAACACTTCCAAGCTAAAATCATCTCTGAATAATACTCTACCGCCTTCTCATTTGAATTATCACCTGCAAAGTTTGGTGGGTTGTGAGCTTACGCTTATTAGTCCCAAACATACAACATACAACATATAGCATACGACGTAGGATATAACAAGCAACAATAATATACTTATAATATACCAGCAATGCATCATGTATGCATGCACATGACGGTTCCACTATTTCTTCAATGCAATATAATTTCATTACTTAATTCATTTTGTCCAACTTCCACCTCATTTTACTCATCATCATATCTTAGTTCGGGGAGCGTGGCTTTATTGAGCTTTCATCAATGGTGTCATCTACAAACACGTTCTCAAGGATTTTTACCTTGTGGTATGCTGAAATAATAAAATACTTGGCCAAGACAATTTGAGGTTCTTCACTTGAGAGAGGAATAATTCCTACTTTCTTAATCCCTATGCTTATTACATAATAATTTCATTATCATTACTCCATTCTGTTTATGCGACTCAATACGAAGCATGCCTCAACAATAATAATATTCAATAAAGCATTACATTATCAGGATAATATTAATACACAAATCATGATATTGCAATTTTAAAGAACAACAATAATCATATCCGATAGTCATGAAGAATAGAAGTAATAAATAAGAATCCATCATTGTATATGTTTCAAGTACGCTGCACCTGCCTAACAATGTGAAACATATTATTTTATAAAAATAAAATCTAAAACATTACTCTATCAGATCCAATCCGTTGGATCAGTAACATTTATTATCAAGATCAACATATTAAAATTTCTTAGCAATCCAATCACGTTTGACTGTCATACTATCTAAACTGCTCTTTTGACCATCAATTTGGTACCATTATAGATCATCACCCTATGATCATAATTTGATCAAACTAACATCATAAATGGATTCAGCAGATCGAAATACCTAAGATATAATGTTTTAATCAGTTTGAAACCTGTCCAAAAAGGTCCGATTACGCAAGAGTGTACTACCGTTGTTGCGGGCTTGCTCACACAAGATTTTCTGCCCCACAGCATCAATACCCAGCCGAGAAACCCATCTCTCTCTCTCTCTCAAAATCTGATTATTTTTCTATAATTCATATTGTCTCATAGCCAAGAGAACCAAAACAACTATAAGCATAACAGCCCAAAAACCAAGGCCATAACCGAATCACCATTTCTTTGTTCTTTCGTCGACTCTTTCTTCCTCAATAACTAACCCAGTCCATTTCAATATTATACATATCTATCTATATATACAAACATGTATATATGTATGCGAAGCACCCAATCCACTTCAATTAGAAACCCACCAGCACACCTCTATAGAGGTACACACATATATGTATAGACACACACAAATCAGGTTTGGATTCCTCTGAAGGACTTCTTAATTAATTCTCTTTTTCTTCCTATTAAATGCCTACACAATCACTGATATAATTGCGCACGCGTGCGCAAGTATATATATATATAAATATCCAGCATTTCATGGCCAGAACCAACCATTACACTTGGTCTCTCGTCGCACTAAATCTCTTTCTTTCATCTGTAACTGAAGACACACAACTTACACTTATACGAACCGTATACATATATATATATATATATATATATCTTTATATATTGATAAACATTGATGTATATCCATGCACCCAATTTCTCGTTTTTCCTTCACGATCCTAAAGACTCCCTGTTTGCCACCATTGAATCACCATCACAGCTGCGCCCACCCATTAATACCTTTCCACTATCTCATTGCTAGATCACCTTCCATTGACAGTTTATTCAAAATCCATACCAGGGCCTAAGCACCTCTAGGTTCATGCAACTACCAATCACAAGCATGACACACACATATATATGTATCTATATAGAGTTATTTACAAATAAAAAATTTACACAAAAGTTCCTTTTATTCCAAAACAAATAACCACCTTAGTGAATTTTAATTACAAAACTGTTACTTGTATGCAAATGTTGTATGAATCATTTGTAAAAATAGCATTTTCCATATATATATATATATATATATAACGTTTAGATGGTTAAATACACAGGCTATGACAGTGGGTGTTCGTTCATTCAAGAACATAAAATACAAGAGAGTCACTTTCATCACCCTACCTTGAGTCGTCGGAAAATCTCCTCAGAGAAATCCACACAAGCAGCAAAAGCCTCCTGGTCTCCCGCAGCCCCCATCTCTTTCTCTCACAAGGGTGCTGCTCTCGAACTCCCAAACTAAAGTTAAGTCCTGTGTATATATACATCTCATACAAGATGTCAACCCTAGTTTAATTACGGCTATAACATTTCAAGAATCATATATATATATATAAATTGTGTTTGTCTTTATATTTTGTCTCTTTTTTACGTGGCGCTGCTTTAAATGTTCAGATACTTTTAAAATGCCACGTCACATGGGTAATTTATTAGATAACTATTGAATTTATTATTTTATTAAACTTACTGTATTAGTTTTGTAAGATATATATAAGATAAAATAATATTAGTTTTGTAATATAGATAAGATATATATATATCATATCAAATTATCAGGACTCTTTATGAACTTAATATCTATAAAAAAATAATTATAATTAAATAAAATATTATATATATATATATATATATATCAATATCTATTTACCTTTTAGAGATACGATACGATGTATTAGTTTTGTAAAGTATATATATAAGATAAGATTAGTTTTGTAAGATAGAAAAGATATATATATATATATATAATATCAGATTGTCAGGACTTTTTCTGAACTAAATATTTAAAAATGTGATTATAATTAAATAAAATGCCATATATGTCAATATCTATTTATATTTTAAAGATACGATACGATTGTATAATTAATTATTATGAATTTTAAATTAACTATTTATGATTTGAACAATTCTTACTCTCATGCATTGCACGAGTTGACACCTAGTACCCTACTAATTTTAGAATATAACAACAAAATGGTTTTACACTGTATTTTATTAATGTAGGAAATAAAAATTTAATCATGCAATGACATTTGAAGTCAAATAAAAAAGTTATTTTGAATAATCTGACAAAATTTAGGATTTCACAACCTAACGCAGTACAACAATTTTGACCTCTCAAACTTCCCTAATTTAATTGGACTAATTAAATTCGACTATTTAAAAAAAAAAAAATCCGGGGTTTTACATATTATATCCATCAGATAAATAATCCTCGTCTTGGAAGCATATATAAATGCAAACTATGTCCGTACCCCACTTAGCTTATATTCGGCTACTGTAATTTTATTAATTTAGTGTCTCACTTAAATTGACTATGGTATGGCTTTACTTTGACGTTAAATAGGGTGTCAAATGGATGGATTTGGATAGGTTTAAATAGTTTTGATTTAAATGGGTACAATTCAAACTTGTCCAATGAATAAGTGAGTAGAATTTAGAAGGGTTACCAATGGGTCAATATAAACCTATTAACTCAAATTTTACCAATTTATATTCTAATTGAGCTTGCTTGATGCCAGTTATAACTCATTTATGAACTTCAACGGTTTTATGGACGTGGGTTAAGTTTTCCAGTCCTACTTCAAACTATGATTTATCTATGTCATCAAGAAAATTAAAATATTTCATTAACTTGAAAGGAATTTTGGTATATGAACCCATTGTTGAATTTGAAACCTGAGAGCAATTAAAACACTATGCTAGTAACTTTACCAGGAGAACTCAATAGATGGCCTCTATATAGTCAAGCAAAATTTCTTTTATCGCAATTACCTTTAAAGTTAACTGTTTACAGTCTTTTAATATTGCATTCTACGAGTGGTCATTATATCTACAAACTTATAATCAGATTGAATTTTAGATGTACGTTTACATTTATTTTTTTTAGTGTAAGGAAAATTATTATGTTCATCTATCTGAAGCATCATGTACGTGAGAAGAATGTTGGTAGAAAACCATGGAACCAAGTTGTTTCCATTAATAATATAATTTTGCTGTATTGGAGATATTAAATTATAGAAAAATAAATATCTACACCAAGGGCAAAAGAAGTCCAAACTTACACAAACACACTGTTCACCAAGACCATAATTTCTCAAGAGTAATGGAGACTTGTGGGATCTCATATAACCGTGAGCAATCTAATTTCAAATATAAGTAAAGAACCTTACGAGAAAAAAAAAAAAAAAAAAGCACTTGGCTTCAGTGAAACTCGGCTACTATGGAGGTGGTGTTGGCATAACAAAGACATGAATCAGAGCATCAAGCATCGCCGAGGATTGCACACAAGGAGACGACATTAACATGGTGGTGGCGACACCAGTGGCGGAGGGGGCGGCATCAGTGGCCGAGGAGGAGGAGACTTAAAATGAGTAGGAACATTGGTCATCAGAGGCGGAGGTGGTCGGTCGCTGCCAGCAACCCTATTTGTAACTACCTTCAATTTATAAAAGAGAAGATCTTTGGAAGAAACCGCAACCAAAGCCTGTGTTAGAAATTGTAGTTTGCTCTGACATCACCATCGAAAATATGTGACATGCTCTGATGCCACTTTGTTGGAGTATATGGTGGGCTAATAAACATAATAACTTATAGAGAGAAATGGAGATGTACGACTTTACAGAGCTCCTTAGCCCATCAGCAGACCCACTTACTTGAGATGCTAATAACCATTCTATCTTTTACTTTTTCACTTTATTTTATGCTTATTAAATCACTAAATTACATTGGTATACACTACTAAGAAAATGACTATTTGCGACGGCAAAAAACCGTCGCAAATAGGGTGTTTGCCGTCGCAAATGACCATTTGCGACGGATAAGCGACCGCAAAGCAAGGGTCGGTAATGGTGGGGTGGCAAATAGTTTTAGCGACGGCCAAGCGACAGCATCGGCCACTTTTAGCGACGGTAATAACCCGTCGCAAATACAGTTGCAGATAAAAAAATAATTGCGACCGGATTTTACCGACACAAATACTTTTTTTTACGACGGTTTCAACCCGTCGCTAATACATTTGCGACACTATTCCCGACGGTTTTTACCATGGCAATAACTATTATTAGCGACGGATAAAACCGTCGCAAAAAGGGGTCGAAACTGAAAATTACAGCCAACTGCTCCCACCTTTAGCGACAGTTTGATGCCTTCGCTAATACTTTTTTTTTTGGAGGAAAAAACCATTTCCCCTTATTAATTACAAATAATGTTTGTAATTTTTTGTTACACCTGATAAAATACATATTTAACATAATCGAAATAAACAAAATTTTGACATTCATTTAAATTCAAATACTTAACAAAATAAACAAACTTTTAAACATTTATCCAAAAAAAATAATATCTCCCAATAACATCGAAATGGTTTAATTAAATTACATTTAGTCTGTCGCAAAATAACATTCCTAATCCAACGTCCATACAAGAAAAGAGTTTTTAGTTTATCACAAACTAAGGCCATATGGGAGCATCATCGAACTATTCTTTAAGAACAACCTGAAAAAAAAAATCAAAATATTAGATTCAATAATAAATTACACAATAAAGATAATTAATAAATATGCATGTATTTATATGGGGTTATTGAAATAAAAATGCAATTTACATCACGAGAATGCCAAGCTCCTTTCTACAACAATGAGTGGAATGTCTTAAAAATATGAAAGAAATTTCTTATATATAACACAAGTAAAAAAATTAACACGATCGTCAATAAAAAACAAATATTTCTAAAAAAAAAACAAAGGAAACAATGCCACAACTCTTACACCGAGAGTCCGGCAACCGTGCCGTTTTTTCCCACACGTCACTTGTGCCTGAAACTTGCTATGTGTTAAGTTTAATGGACTTCCGAGACCGTTTGAAGGTTTAAGTACCCAAAGGGTTTGAGTAACATGTTTTTCTCAAAAAAAAAGTAAGGAAAAAATATCACAACTCTTAAACCATGAGTCCGGCAATCGTGCCGATTTTTTCCATATGTCACTCGTGCCTAGAACATGCTACGTGTCAAGTTTGACGGACTTCCGAGATCGTTTGACGGTTTTAGTAATGAAACGGGTTGAAAAACAGTTTTTTCTCAAATAAAAGTAAGGAAAAATTGCCACAACTCTTACACTGTGACTCCGGCAACCGTGCCGTTTTTTTCCACACATCACTCCTGCCTAGAACATGCTACGTGTTAAGTTTGATGGACTTCCGAGATTGTTTGACGGTTTTACTAATGAAACGGGTTGAAAAACAGTTTTTTCTCAAATAAAAGTAAGGAAAAATTGCCACAACTCTTAGACCGTGACTCCGGCAACCGTGCTGTTTTTTCCCACACATGACTCCTGCCTAGAACATGCTACGTGTCAAGTTTGATGGACTTCCGAGATCGTTTGACGGTTTTAGTACTGAAAGGGCTTGAGTAACATGTTTTTCTCAAAAAAAAGTAAAGAAAAAATACAACAACTCTTACACTGAGAGTTTGGCAACCGTGTCGTTTGTTCCCACACGTCACTCATGCCTAGAACATGCTACGTGTGAAGTTTGACAGACTTCCGAGACCGTTTGAATGTTTTAGTACCTAAAGAGCTTGAAAAACTGTTTTTTATGAAAAACAAATAAGGAAAAATTGCCACAACTCTTAGACCGTGACTCCGGCAACCGTGCCGTTTTTTTTCCACACATCACTCGTGCCTAGAACATGCTACGTGTCAAGTTTGACGGACTTCCGAGATCGTTTGACGGTTTTAGTACCGAAACGGGTTGAAAAACAATTTTTTCTCAAATAAAAGTAAGGAAAAAATGCTACAACTCTTAGACCGTGACTCTGGCAACCGTGAAATTTTTTGCCACACGTCACTCTTGCCTAGAACATCCTACGTGTCAAGTTTGACGGAATTCCGAGGCCGTTTTAAGGTTTTAGTACCGAAAGAGCTTGAAAAACTGTTTTTTTATGAAAAACAAATAAGGCAAAATTGCCACAACTCTTAGACCTTGACTCCGGCAACCGTGCTGTTATTTTTCACACTTCACCCTGCCTAGAACATGTTACGTGTCAAGTTTGACGGACTTCCGAGATCGTTTGACGGTTTTAGTACCGAAACGGGTTGAAAAACAATTTTTTCTCAAATAGAAGTAAGGAAAAAATGCTACAACTCTTAGACCGTGACTTCGGCAACCATGCCGTTTTTTCCCACACGTCACTCTTGCCTAGAACTTGCTACGTGTCAAGTTTGATGGAATTCCGAGGCCGTTTTAAGGTTTTAGTACCGAAAGAGCTTGAAAAACTATTTTTTATGAAAAACAAATAAGGCAAAATTGCCACAACTCTTAGACCGTGACTCCGGCAACCATGCCGTTATTTCCCACACATCACCCGTGCCTAGAACATGCTACGTGTCAAGTTTGACGGACTTCCGAGATCGTTTGACGGTTTTAGTACCGAAACAGGTTGAAAAACAGTTTTTTATGAAAAAAAAGTAAGGAAAAAATGGTACAACTCTTAGACCGTGACTCCGGCGACCGTGCCGTTTTTTCTCACACGTCACTCTTGCCTAGAACTTGCTACGTGTTAAGTTTGACGGAATTCCGAGGCTGTTTGAAGGTTTTAGTACCAAAAGAGCTTGAAAAACTGTTTTTTATGAAAAAGAAATAAGGAAAAATTGCCACAACTCTTAGGCCGTGACTCCGGCCACCGTGCCATTTTTTTCCACACATCACTCGTGCCTAGAACATGTTACGTGTCAAGTTTGACGGACTTCCGAGATCGTTTGACGGTTTTAGTACCGAAACGGGTTGAAAAACAATTTTTTCTCAAATAAAAGTAAGGAAAAAATGCTACAACTCTTAGACCGTGACTCCGGCAACCGTGCCGTTTTTTCCCACACGTCACTCTTGCCTAGAACTTGCTACGTGTCAAGTTTGACGGAATTCCGAGGCCGTTTGAATGTTTTAGTACCGAAAGAGCTTCAAAAACTGTTTTTTATGAAAAACAAATAAGGAAAAATTGCCACAACTCTTAGACCGTGACTCCGGCAACCGTGCCGTTATTTTCCACACATCACCCGTGCCTAGAACATGCTACGTGTCAAGTTTGACGGACTTCCGAGATCGTTTGACGGTTTTAGTACCGAAACGGGTTGAAAAACAGTTTTTTATGAAAAAAAAGTAAGGAAAAAATGGTACAACTCTTAGACCGTGACTCCGGCAACCGTGCCATTTTTTCCCACACGTCACTCTTGCCTAGACCTTGCTACGTGTTAAGTTTGACGGACTTCCGAGACCGTTTGACAGTTTTAGTACCGAAAAGCGTTGAAAACTGTTTTTTATGAAAACAAAAGTAAGGAAAAAATGTCACAACTCTTAGACCGTGAGTCCGGCAACCGTGCCATTGTTTCCCACACGTCACTCGTGCCTAGAACATGCTACGTGTCAAGTTTGAGGGACTTCCGAGACCGTTTGACGGTTTTAGTACCGAAAAGCGTTGAAAACTGTTTTTTATGGAAAAAAAGTAAGGAACAAATTTCACAACTCTTAGACCGTGAGTCCGGAAACCGGGCCATTTTTTCCCACACGTCACTCGTGCCTAGAACATGCTACGTGTCAAGTTTGATGGATTTCCGAGACCGTTTGACGGTTTTAGTACCGAAAAGGGTTGAAAAACGGTTTTTCATGAAAAAAAAAGTATGGAAAAAATGCAACAACTCTTAGACCGTGAGTCCGGCAACCGTGCCGTTTTTTCCCACATGTCACCCGTGCCTAGAACATGCTACGTGTCAAGTTTGAGGGACTTCCGAGACCGTTTGACGGTTTTAGTACCGAAAAGCGTTGAAAACTGTTTTTTATGAAAAAAAAAGTAAGGAAAAAATTTCACAACTCTTAGACCGTGAGTCCGGAAACCGGGCCATTTTTTCCCACACGTCACTCGTGCCTAGAACATGCTACGTGTCAAGTTTGATGGATTTCCGAGACCGTTTGACGGTTTTAGTACCGAAAAGGGTTGAAAAACGGTTTTTCATGAAAAAAAAGTATGGAAAAAATGCAACAACTCTTAGACTGTGAGTCCGGCAACCGTGCCGTTTTTTCCCACACGTCACTCGTGCCTAGAACATGCTACGTGTCAAGTTTGACAGACTTCTGAGACCGTTTGACAGTTTTAGTACCGAAAAGGGTACAAAAACAGTTTTTTCTTAAAATAAAAGTAAGGAAAAAATGCAACAACTCTTAGACCATGAGTCCGGAAAACGTGCCGTTTTTTCCCAGACGTTACTCGTGCCTAAAACATGCTACGTGTGAAGTTTGAAGGAATTCCGAGGCCGTTTCAAGGTTTTAGTATCGAAAAGGGTTGAAAAATAGTTTTTTATGAAAAAAAAGTAAGGAAAAAATGCCACAACTCTTAGACCGTGAGTCCGGCAACCGTGCCGTTTTTTCCCATACGTCACTCGTGCCTAGAACATGCTATGTGTCAAGTTTGACGGACTTCCGAGATCGTTTGACGGTTTTAGTACCGAAAAGGGTTGAAAAACAATTTTTTCTCAAATCAAAGTAAGGAAAAAATGCTACAACTCTTAGACCGTGACTCCAGCAACCGTGCCGTTTTTTCTCACACATCACCCGTGCCTAGGACATGCTACGTGTCAAGTTTGACGGACTTCCGAGATTGTTTGACAGTTTTAGTACCGAAACGGGTTGAAAAATAGTTTTTTATGAAAAAAAAAGTAAGGAAAAAATGCTACAACTCTTAGACCGTGATTCCGGCGACCGTGCCACTTTTTCCCACACGTCACTCTTGCCTAGAACTTGCTACGTGTTAAGTTTGACGGACTTCCGAGACCATTTAACGGTTTTAGTACCAAAAAGCGTTGAAAACTGTTTTTTATGAAAAAAAAAGTAAGGAAAAAATGTCACAACTCTTAGACCGTGAGTCCGGAAACCATGCCGTTTTTTTCCACACGTCACTCGTGCCTAGAACATGCTACGTGTCAAGTTTGACGGACTTCTGAGACCGTTTCACGGTTTTAGTACCAAAAATGGTTGAAAAACAGTTTTTTATGAAAAAAAAGTATAGAAAAAATGCAACAACTCTTACATATATTTATTGTGTTATTAATTCATTACTATTATGAACTATTATGAGATGTTATTAGATGTTATTAGTTCATCTCAAACTAAGTTTGTCTTCTATTAGTTCATCTCAAACCAATTATGAGATGTTATTAGATGTTATGGACCAATTACTATTATGAGATGTTATTAGTTCATTAAGTGTGCATATATTTAATGTGCTCATAAACTAAGTTTCTCTTCTATTAGGAAAGAGATATCTATTTTTCTACTCTTGATAGGTGGAGTACCAAGCAACGGTAAAAAAAGGTAATGAAAAAGAGTGATAAATTTGTATAACATCATCAAGGTACCATGAGGATACCTACTCCGGAGGTGGAGGTGCTGAATCCGAACGCTGCAATGAGGCCGAACGAGATGGTATAGCATCATCACCTACTGACTCATGCCGTATCTGGTGCCCGCTAGATGCATCCGGTACCTAAATGTTATGGTAAACTATATTACATCAACTTCGTGGAGTATATAATCGAATATTAAAAATAATATATATATACATAAGTTAATTTAAGGAATTAATCAATTGTATGGTGACCTCTCGGGTGGCATGTACAGATATGAGACCGGCCTTCATCAATTGCATGGTGACCTCTCGGGTAATCTCCTCTCTCAACTCTTCTCGCAGCTCATCTTTTAGATCCTCTCTCACTGTCATCCTAACCTGTCGGGTGATCTCTTCCACCATAGCGGGCTCCGTCTGAGACTGTGACACACCAACCTGTTCCCCATAAACAATATCTCGTAAAATGCCAGTGCCGTATGTGCGGCAGTAGCCATGTCCATCATCTCCGAACACTTGGTGGAATATTTTATCTCGAGTATCATCCGTCCGTTGGTCCTCAGGCACCTCTTCTAAAAGTCGGTTAAATTCATTCTACAATTCCAAAACACAAATTAATTGACAACATTAAAAAATACGAATCCTAATATTTTAATAAGTATTGCTTACAATGTAGGGAACCAGATCAGGGTCATCTGCTCGACGAGTCTTCAAGTAGACACTCATCTTGTCTGCCCGTTCCCCAGCCGCTTCCATCTAATTTACCAAGCATACAGTATGACTAATGAATGCTTCAACCAAAAAGATGTAATAAAAATGTTAAATTTTGTCATTGAATATATACCTCATGGCGTATTACGAAGAACGGTGTCTTCCCAGTGTTATGAGGTGGGCCACGAAGCTCCCTATTCCTGGAATTCTTTTGCGCAATTTCCTACAAAAGAGTGGCATAATTAACCGACATAAGGACAATCCGAGTGTTATTGCAAATGACTATGATGCCTTCTACTCATACCGCTGCGTACTCAGTCCTCCAATAATCCACGACCTCTCTCCAATGATCTGGACGGATGCCATGAGGACAATCCGGATAACGGTCCAGAATATGTCGGAATGGTGTAAAATGATTTTTCTTTGTATGGTATTTGTGATCCTTCCACAACTGCCGACATTTTGCTAGGAAAACCGGTTTGTACTCGTCCGGACAAGCTTCCAAGTTACGCTACAAAAAAGAATTTAAAAAATATTTAGTCATCAATGTAATTGATAAATAATAAAGTTTTTATTGAATGGATAAACAATAAACTTTTTACCTTAACATCCTCCCAAATCAGTTCAATCAAATGTAGGGGTACCTGTGGCCAATCAGTATATATCAATGGTACATTGCGACGCACGAGGACGCCCAGCTGCCCTGAGAGTTTGTTCTGTTTCTTCTCCTCTATTGGGCACCACATCTTATCAAATACGACATGATATTTAAAATTGTCACCACCCCAATCACGAATGCCCAACGCCAAGCCTCGTCCCTTTTTTGAAGATGATGTGGATGACTCAGTACTTGATGGCCCTGAAGCAAGTGAATCCAAAATAACAACTATACATTATAACATTTATAAATAGGTAGATAAAATGGTAAACATTTATTAAATACAAGCTAAGTTTAGATGGAACATTTATACCTGATAGCCCTAAAGGAGCTGGCTGTAAGGGTGGATGTGATGAAACTGTCGGTGAAGGACGAGATTGTTGCAGCGTAGGTTGTTGGGATGGAATTGAGTCAGTACTAACATTCTGAGATGTACTCACAGACTGCAACATATCAGATAATGTCCGACCAGTAGCTCTCTTCCTTTTCGCCATAATAACCTGGTAAGATAAATATAACGTATATACAAATGACATAATTGTAAAAACATGCAACCATAATCCATTAGTATCATTTCATTGGCTTTATATATTCATAAAAACATGCATTAATGCAATACATATACAAAAAATTATTGCTAAAGTTGATGTAATACATACTCAATAAACTGTTGCAATACATATTCAAAAATTTGTTGCAATACATATTCAAAAAAATTTTCCAAAATAGAATATACTCTTAGACACGAGCATCAACTGTTACTCCTTCTGTTCCTTCCCTAACCCAGTGAACATCTACATCATGAAGGGCGATAATTTCTTCTAATTGTTGACTTGCATAAGGCTCAGCTTGAGTGTCTGAGGAATGCATATCATACAAACTTCTCCGTGACATCTTCACAACAACATGCCAGTCTGGTTGTAGGGGGTCTGGAGCATACCAAACCTGCTCTGCTTGGGACGCAAAGATGAAAGGTTCATTGGTCTCTCGATCATCTCGATACAACAAATAGTTGAAGTTGACCAATGTAAACTTGAAAGCATCTTCCTTCTTCTCACGAATGTTATCAACCCAATCACACTTAAACATGACAAATTTCACGCCATTATTGTATTGGATTTCAACAATATCAGTCAGCTTCCCATAATAGTACACAAACCCCATACGAGGATTATTATCCCTTCGACTAGCATAACTCAGGGTCTCAGCCTTTAAAGTTACTCCACTATTTTGAGTAATTTGACTGTCATCCATGTGCTTGACACGAAAATGAAACCCATTGATGTTGTAGGCATTATACCTCCATCCCATGTCATTAGGACCATTTGCCAAATTATTAATTTCATCCGACAATGTGGTATTAGTTGTTATTCGTAAAGTTTGAACCTGTTATGCAAAGGAAGGTACATTTATATTCATTGAGGATACGTAAATTAGGGTGGACTGAAAAAAATATATAAAAAAAAACATACATGGTTGTTGAACCAAGTGTGGAATGTTTGAAAATGCTCGCACTGAATTTGACGATTATCTGCTTGAGGCATTTTTTCCTTAAGGAATTCAAGGTGAATACTGTGTAGTAAAGTTAGACATCAATATCATGTATATATAACTACAACATACTTAAAGATGAGTGGAATTAATTTATAAAAAATTACTTACTTTATGAATAGTGCCACTGATTTAGTGTTGAACAAGATATAGCGATGAGCTTGAATCAATAGATTGTCCTGAAGACGACAATATTTGCCTTTACTTTCTGGACCATCTTTGTTCCGCACCGGCCGATTCATTTTGGTTTCCATGTCATCCAGATATTGAGCACAGAAATTCATGCAATCTTCCATCAAGTACCCTTTAGCTATTGAACCCTCTGGGAAAGCTCTATTTCGAACATATTCTTTCAACGTTAGTAGATACCTTTCAATTGAGTACATCCATCGGTATTGAACTGGTCCACATAACAATGCTTCATTTGCTAAATGTATGGGCAAGTGTTCCATTATATCAAAGAAAGCAGGAGGGAATAATTTCTCAAGATGACACAGAGTTACTGCTATACGATCTTGAATATGCTGCAAGTCAGTAGCACGATTCACCTTTGAGCATAGTTGTCTAAAGAAATTGCTCAATTCAATCAAAGGTTCAATGACTTTCTTAGGCAAAGAATGCCGTATAGCCAGGGGAATAAGTTGTTGCATCAGCACATGATTATCGTGACTCTTTAGACCCCAAATAGTTCCCTCATCTAAACGGACACGTCGTGATATATTAGATGCATACCCATCCGGCACTCTAACTTCCTTTAGCACTTTCAAAAACAAATATTTTTCCTCCTTAGTCATAGTGAACTGAGCAGGGGGCAAGTACAATTTATTTCCCCCCTTGTCTACCGGGTGCAATGCTTCTCTAATTCCCATAACCTTCAGATCACGCCTGGCATTCACATTGTCCTTCGACTTTCCAGCAACTCCAAGTATTGTCCATAATACATTGTCACAGACATTCTTCTCTATATGCATCACATCAAGATTGTGTCTTACTAAATTATGCTTCCAGTACGACAATTCATAGAAGATGCTCTTTTTCTTCCAGTTATGGTTTTTCGGTTCACCTTTATCAGTTTGCTTCTCCTTCAATTTCTGGTGCCTTACCTGAAGATCATCCATTTTGTATTGGGTAAGAATACCTTTTGATTCCAACTGAAACAACAGCTCTAATCCAGACAACATATCAGGTTTTGGGCTCAATTCATGGGTCTTATCAAATGATATTTTATCCTTTCGGAATTTATGTCCACAAGGCAAAAAGCGACGGTGGCCCATATAAGCAGACTTTTTACCGTGCTTCAACCTGATGGATTTAGTTTGACTGTTGCAACAGGGGCAAGCATATTCACCTTTGGTACTCCATCCCGACAACATGGCATATCCAGGAAAGTCACTAATTGTCCATAATAAACATGCATACAACTGAAACATCTGTTTGGTCGAAGCATCAAAAGTGGGTACACCTTCATTCCACAGTTCCTTCAACTCCTCAATTAACGGCTGTAAATACACATCAATCTTGTCACCAGGTCCTTTTGGCCCATCTATAAGCACAGACAGGATAAAGAATGGTTGCTTCATGCACATCCAAGGTGGTAGATTGTATGGAATCAACACTACAGGCCAAGTGCTATGAACTATATTCATGGTTCTAAAAGGGTTGAATCCATCTGACGATAGCCCAAGCCTCACATTACGACTATCACTAGCAAAGACTGGGTTTCGTCGATCGAAATCTTTCCACGCCTCAGAGTCAGCAGGATGCCTTAAAGTCCCGTTATTTGGTCGTTCATCTGCATGCTATCTCATTGACTGGGATGTACTAGACGACATAAACAATCTTTGCAACCTTGGCTTCAAAGGAAAATACCTCATCTGTTTTGCAGGCTTCGGTTTACCACGATTTTCCTTAGTATTGGCAATCGTTTTCCATCTAGATTTACCACATATAACACAATTATTCAGATTGGCGTGATCATTCCTGAACAACATACAACTGTTAGGGCATGCATCCTAAGTCATATACGTAAAGCCAAGATCTTCAGTTATCTTTTGAGCTTTATAGTAATTTTTTGGAAGCTGCACACCCTCGGGGAAAGCCTCGCTTAACAACTCAAGTAACATATCTGTGGACTTGTCTGTCCAATGATTGAGCACCTTCAAATGTAAGAGTCGAACAATGAACGACAATTTACTAAATTTCTTACATCCTGGATACAATTCACTTTGTGCCTCTTCTAGAAGTTTGAAATAGTTAACAGTTTCTTCATTCGCTCCTATCTGGCCCTCATCATTCTCAAAACTTGCATCTACATGCGGTATAGCATCATGTATCATTCCGACCATATCATCCCTAAAGACTGAGTCCCCCAACATTTCATTTTCTGGATAAGGGTGACTAGAAGTAGAAGGATATGATTCCCCGTGACTAATCCATATCTTATATTTCCTTAACATCCCCTTGCTGAGAAGATGTTCGCGCACAGTTACTCGTGGCAAATAGTAGCGATTCCCACAATCCCTACAAGGACAATAGATCACTGAATCTGCACCCTTACCAGTGTATGCAAACATAAGAAACTGTTCAATTCCATCCACATATTCCCTCGACAGCCTATTACCAGAATCAATCCAACTCCTGTCCATTTTTCTGTTCATGTTAACATAAATATTAGTTACTTAGACACTGCAAGTCAATATCAATCATACATGGTCATGCAACGTGAAACCTATCCATTCAACTCCTCTCTAACAGGTAGGTGGTCCTATCCCATTTAGGAATGCATAATCTATATAATAGGAAGCAACTCAAACCGCTTTGTCCGTCTTTCAGGAAAATCCGGCAGCATCTCCCTGCAGTTCTCCAAATACATGACGTAGACAAAGTGTATTGCTATACACCACATCCCGTATGTACCCAGAGAACACAGAGGTTGCCACAGAGACTCTCCATGAAAGAATAACAACTTAAAGCGGTGAGCTACTGACTATTATATAGATTTATGCAGTCCCAAACTGTCCGAAACTGGACAATTCAAGAACCGTCTCATCGAGTTGAATCCACAAACACCGATGACGATTCTTGAACGGGTCTAAGGTTTATATTTTAATTAACTCATAACTGCATGAGTTAATTAAAATACATATGTATGAATACAACATATGCAAGAGCTATTTAAAAATTAAACAATAAATAACATGTACCAACAACGTTAGCACCAAAGTAATGAAAGAGATATAAAAACTACTACGGCATTTTTTAGAAAAAGATGCAAAAAGTATATAAGACCTCAAGTATGGCATGTAATTTTAAAAAATTTGGGGATTTCAATTTTTTTTTATACAATTTATTTATTTATTTGTTAAACCGATTTTCTTTTCTTTTCTAAAATTCACTAGTGTAATTGATTTTATACTTCCTTTTTATAACAAAGAGTTTTTTTATTCTCATTTGAAACAACTAGCTACCTTATGAAACAACTACGAATTGAAAGATATCTCCTCAACATCCATTGTTTATAGAAAATTGCCTCCGAATAACGTTGTTTTATGAAACAACTAGTAATCTTTCTATTGCTATCTCATTCTTTTGATGATTCAGAATTTTTTCCCATTATATAGTCAACCTTGTCATCCCCACAATGCAAGCACTTGGTGTTATCTATTGTTCAATCAAAATTGTTCGTAAAGAATTGGGAATATTATGCTTAGTAATGCTAACTAATTTACATTTTATAAGAATGAAACAACAATTTCAGAGCATAGGCAGTGCCTTACAAAGAATGCTAGCCTCCTTAATTAGATAAAACAAATCAAATAATTTCCTGTAATTATTTGACAGCTCAAAGAGTGCCAATTGAGCTTGTGAAGGTTTCAACTTCTAACAAAATTTGTAAGTAAAGCCCTATGTAATTTTTCTAACATATTGATAAATAATTCCGAAATTTCTAACCCAAGAATTGTTCGAAATGCATACAATCTGGAAGGAGAGACCACATGATGCAAGCATAAATCAGATATTCGGTGCCCATTACAGACTCAGATGTTCGGTGCATGCCCATTAGAGACTTAGATATTCGGTGACCACATGATGTTCGAAATGCATTCAAAATGGTCCCCATTACAGACTGAGATGAGAGACAGCGACACAGAGACAGAAAGAGACAGAGAGATAGACAGAGAAAGAAAGAAGCTCACCTGGCTTGCGACGACGGGAAGCAACCACACCGACTGAAGAGGGAGACGAACGTCGCCGGAGGGCTGGGAGAGACTGACATATGAGAGACAGCGAGACAGAGACAGCGAGACAGAGACAGAGAGAGACAGAGAAAGAAAGAAGCTAGCTTACCTCGTTCGCGACGACGGGAAACAGCCCCACTGACTGAATAGGGAGACGAAGGTCGCCGGAGAGCTGGGAGAGGAAGCTTGGCGGAGGGCCGAGATATCGCCAGAGGGTAAGAGGGAAAGGGCTCGACGGCTGAACTCGATCGACCAATAGACGCAGAAGCTAGGGCAAGTTTGGAGGGAAAAAACAGGGGACAAGGGGGAACTAAATTTCCACCCTGAACGGCGTCGTTTCATTACGATTTTTCCGACGGTAACCCTCCCGTCGCAAATACAGTCGCGAATGAAGGGGGACGCCTTTGCTTACATTAAACGACGTCGTTTTGGCATCTTTTTGCGACTGCTTCAGATGCCGTCGCAAATGAGTGGTCGGAAAAACTACCCTTTTGCTACGGGAACATTGCCGTCGCAAATAATAGTATTTGCTACGGCATTTCAGCCGTGGCAAATAGTTCCGTAGCAAATAGGCTATTTTCTTGTAGTGATATATAGTACTCGACTTACATATACCTAACATAATACATGTACCAAAAACTTAATATATATTTGACCTTTCATCTACATACATGAATACATTATTAACAACATACATAAATTACTCCATACATGCATGTATCATATGTTATCTAGAATTACTAAAATAAGTGTACTTTTCAATACCTCCTCTTAAGCTTGATTTTCTCAAGTCACCCTCAAAATATCTTGAATTTGTTACAACTAATTCTTGATCATTTGAAACTTGATTCTTATCCTCTCATGGAGGTCTTGTTTCTCACCCTCTCATTTATGGCTTTCTTCATTCCTTACTCTTTTAGGATTTTTTCTCATTGTCTTCAAGTTTGCCGCATTTTCTTCAAATATCATTTTTCTTATTGCATGTATTTTTTTTTCTTTTTCCATGATCCAATAAAATAAATTATTTTATGAAAGTTCTTTCTAGGGTCACTTGCCCTTTCAACCATGGAATTTTTTCAAGTTCACGTCACCCATTTTCTTTGGGTTACATTCACTTTTGGTGAAGCACATCTTAGCTTTCCAAGTTTTTCCATCTTGGCTTGCACTTCATAGCTACCAAGTAAATATCTTTATATGAAGACAAAACCTTCTTTCAAACTCTTCAATGTTTTTATCATGGCAAACCTTTGCAAAAAATAGTCTCTAGTTTTGACACGATATTCCTGATGCTTCAATCTTTAACAAATTTCGGGGATAAGAAGATAACCACGACTCTTAGGTTGTTCTCTCAGGATGATGACTCGCACGATCAACCTACCTCTTATTCTTGAAAGCCTCAATTTATGCCTCCAAAATGAGGTCCCATACATCTTGGGAACCAAGTAATGCTTTCATGCGAATGCTCTTCAGAATCTTAAAGACTGTGAAGCTCTTCTATAAAAAAAATTCATCTTCCTCAAAACCTTGTACCTAATACTCAATGGGTAAAACTTCTTCTCCACGATTAGAAGCGATAGGGTTGAGCATCCTTCAAACATCTCTAGGAGATCTCTTTTCTCCCCTTCCAAATCTCTTGATGAATAGATATTTGCAAAATTGTAAACGCCTTCTCTTCTTTCTTTTCTCATAAATCAAAAAATTTGAGGTAGAGACATATAGTGGCCCTCAATCTCTTATAGTTGACAAATATCAATCTCTCTTTAAGAATATAAATTTTTTCTTGGTTCCTTTCAGGATCTCTCTGGGCTCTGATACCACTATTGGAATTTGTGAAATGCATTGATACCATTGTTAAGAATTTGTGGTATGCTCTGATACAACTATTAAAAATTTGTGGTATGCTCTGATATCACTTTGATAGAATACATAGTGGGCTAATAAACATAATACACTATGATAGAGAGATATGGAGATGTACAGCTCTAGAAGCCGTACAAAGCTCCATAGCTCACCAACAGATGCACTTACTTGAGATGCTAAGAACCATCTATCTTTTACTCCTGCACTTTATTTTTTGCTTATTAAATCACTAGATTACATGAGTATATACACAACTCCATTTACATGTATCTAACCTAATACATCTACCACACACTTAATACATATTTGACCTTTCATCTAAATACATGAATACATCATTAATAATACATCAACTACTTCATACATATATATATATATATATCATGTGTTATCTAGAAACACTAAAACAAGTTTACTTTCCAACAGCCTGTAGATAAACGTCTTCCGGCCTTGCTGCTGCTCCAACCGTAGAGGCTTTGCCCATGTAGCTAGTACGTAACAGTATCAGTTCATGGATCAACATGAAAGCAATCAAGTATAGAATTGCTTTCGTGATTGCAATCTCTCTCTCTCTCTCTCTCTCTCTCTCTCTCTCACAGTACTAGGTAGTTGGGCATTCTTATCTCAAAATGATATTTATGAATGATCCATAAGACAATCAATTATATAAAAATGAGAACTTTTCAAACTACAGTTGGATGTTGACTTTGTTAAGTCTATGAAAAGAGTAGTGAGAGAAATAGCTTTGATACCATCAAAATTCAAAACTACTTACTTTCTCAAATCGACCTCCTCTTATACATTAGTGGTTAAGTCTTAACACTACCTCAACAATAACCTCTCCCAATAAAAAAAGTACTAGGGAGGCTCAAATTAGCAAGTCCACAGAGAGGAAGGTTCGAGGAGAGAGAGAGATCTTTGAGGTCTTCCCGTTCCGTCATCTAGCTTATACAGTCTAACTACTTAAATATCAACCTACAAAGAAAAATGAAGGGCTTTCATAGAACACAACTATAGTTAGCAAAAAAACTCTTTTTTGGGGAGGGAAATGGCTTTTTCGAAAACATACTTTCAAATTGAGATGAAATTAATTATCATTAAGTTTCTCTTAGAAAACATTTCTAAGACGTTTTGAAAACATGATTATCAACAACTCTTAAAAAAAAATATTGTGAAATCTCCATAGAATGTGCTTCTCATAATTTATAATATTTTTCATGCTTTCATATTTTTTTTTACAGGAGTATATAATTTTCCTAATAAATTTCTTGAGATACGTGTAATATTAGCATTTTAATTGATAGGGAAGTATTCTAATACTTTGTATTTTTTTCAAGGCTCTCAATAAAGTGTTTTTGTAATAAGTCTAATTAATTTTATGTAATCGACTTTTATATATTTCTCCTATTATTATTATTTTTCCATTCCCGTTTTCGTTATTGGTTCTCGCTTCTGTTTCTCTTATTGAAAATTGTAAGTGGAATTTTTGAGAAGGCCTGACCGATCACTCAAACCAATATCAATGAGTTTCCAATCTGTTGTAAAGAGACAAAGGAGTTAGAAAGGGTCAACTCTCTTTGGGCCGATCACACTCTGACGATCAAGTTAGCAATCTTAATCGAGAATCGAATGAGAATACTGTCGCGCCCAGATTTTTCGCATTCGAGAAATACTCACACAAGCGGGAAAAATGTTGTACTCTCTCGTTAGAACTCACCCTCCCAAAAGAATGAGTGCGACTAGGTTTGAATTGAAAATTGATTTGAATAAAGGGCTTTTGAAAAAGATTCGGAGGTGCCACCTAACTTGATTAAGGTGAGTTAGGTCACCTAAAAACTAAGAATAATCCGAAGACTACACTTAGGGTTTTTGAAAAATGATTTTGAAAATATCTCCTCAAAAGAGGGGGTTTTTTAGAAAAACAGATTGTTTGGTAACCTTTGGAAAATATTTAGCCCTTTTTGAAAAATAACTCCTTTTTGGTCTTTGAAATCAGTGATCCCAAGTTCGGAGGTTGGTTACGTGTAGGGAAGACGCACTAAGCCATCACCCTACCCCGCCCTTTCGGTACCTACATGTCAATCTACCCTAGATTCACCTATGAGAGTCTTTAACTAACTAATGTTCAATCCTATTCACTTTGAAAAACATTGTTTGAAAAGAAACTTAACATAATGCATGATATGCAGGCACAAGGAAAAAGAATTGAAAAATAGATTTAGAAAGAGATTGATTTGATTTGAAAATAGATTTGAAGAGATGGAATTGAAATTGGAAAGTTTGAAAATTAAAAGTAGAAATTTGAAAATAGAAATTTTGAAATTGAAATTTTGAAAATAGATTGAAAATTTGGAAAGATTTTGAAATTTGAAATTTGGAAAATATGGAGGAATTTGAAATTTGAAAGAAATTGTGACCGCACCCATGAGGGTGGAACTGAAAGTTTGAAAAGTGTTGTGACCGCACCTATGAAGGTTGCCTATGTATCCCTTTGGGGGAATCAGGTCAGTCGTAGTTCGAACAAGAGTCCAATTGAAAATAGATTGATTTGAAGAGAGAGATTGGATTGGAAGAAAGAGATTGAATTGAAAATTGGATTTGATTTGAGATTAGAAGAGGAGATTGGAATTTGAAATTTTGGAAAAGATTGGACTTTGATTTGAAAAGATAGATTTGGACTTGTTTTAGAAAGATGAAGGTTTAAGAAACCTAGACTTAGGAAAGGTTTGACTCGACTTGGAAGGTTTAGGAGATTACAAAATGTTGGATTTAGGAAATGTTTGAATTAGGAAAAGTTCGATTTAGGAAAGTTTTGGAATTAGGAAAGTTTCAACTTAGGAAAGCTTTGAATTTGGAATGTTTCAACTTTAGGAAAGTTTTGAATTAAGAAAGTTTCGAATTTAGAAAGTTTTCGAAATAGGAAAGGTTTTCAAATTAGGAAAGTTCCCAAATTAGGAAAGTTTTGAAATAGGGATGTTTTGAAAATTGGAAAGTTTAGAATTTGGAAAGGTTTGAAAAAGGAAAGTTTTGAAAATTGGAAAGTTTCATTTTAGGAAGTTTTAGACTTAGAAAGTCTTAACTTAAGAAAGTTTTGAATTTAGAAAGCTTAGAATTTTAGAAAGATTTGACATTTAAAAAGTTTAAGATTTTGAAAATTTTAGAGTTTTTTAGAAAATCTTGAGATTAGGAAAGGTTTGAGGTTAGGAAAAGTTTGAAAGCTTAGATTTGAAAAGTAAAGATTTGAAAAGAGGGTAAAATTAGGAGAGGGTTGAATTAAGAAAGATTTGAAAGTTGAGTTTTAAAATTTAGGAAGGATTTTTATGTTCAAGTTTTGGAAACTTAAGGTTTAGGAAAGTGAAAGTTTAGGAAGGCTTTGAATTAAGAAAAAGTTAGATTAGGAAAGGATTGGATTTTGTTTTGAAAAGAGAAGGTTTGATTTTGTTTCCAGAAATGGAGGATAGGATCTAGTTTCCTAAACGGGGAGATTGGATTTGGTTTCTTAAAGGGAAGATTTGATTTGACAAGGATTTGGAAAGGGAGATTCTAGAAACCCTAGTTTTGAAAAATTATAGTTTTGACGTAGAAAAAAAGTTTTGGAAACATGTATAGTTTGGATGTGAAAACAAGAGGTTTTGGAAACCTAGGTTTGGGCAAAGTTTGAAAACCATGTTTTTGGGAAGAAAATTTAGGGTTTCCTAATTGTGGGTTCTAGGGCTTGACTTGGGCTCTAAGAAAAGATTTTTTGGAAAGTGTATTTTTGGAAACAAAGATTTTGGAAGAAAATCCTAGAGAGGAGTTTCTAGAAAGAAGATTTTGGAAAGAGAGTTTTTAGAAACAAAGATTTTTAGAAGGGAATCTTAGAGATGAGTTTTTGGAAAGTGTGTTTTTGGAAACATAGATTTTGGAAGGAAAATCCTAGAGGGGAATTTCTAGAAGGAAGATTTTGGAAAGAGAGTTTTTGGAAAGATTTTTGGAGAGAGTTTTTCTAGGAAGGTTTTTGGTTGAAGATTGTTGAAGAGAGTTTTTGGAAAGATTTTTGGGGAACGTTTTTAGAAAGTGGATTTTGGGGAGAGGATTTTGAAAAGGAGTTGAAAAAGAGAGTTTTGAAAAAAAAATAGATTTTGGAAGGGAGTTTTTGAAAACAATTTTGGAGAGGAGAGTTTTAGGAAAGTATGTTGAAAAAGAGATTTTTAGGAAGGGATTTTTGAAAAGAGAGCTTTTTGGAAAGTATGAAAACATCTCACTTTCCTAAAACGATTCTAGCCATAAGAGGGCTAGAACTACTTTAAGAAAGTGGTTTTGGAAAACAATAAGATTTGAAAATATAGACCAAAAAGGTCACTTTTAATGTAACGCTTTCCTAAAGCAACACTAGCCATGGAAATGCTAGAATCACCCTAGAATTGTGGTTTTGAAAACAAATTTTTCAAAAAGAGATTTTGATGCAATTTTGAAAATAAGTTTGAAAACGGTTTTGAAAATGAGCTTGAAAACGAATTTCGGAAGATGCAAGACTATGATATGCACAATGCAATTTGGGGTCGTGAACATACAAGGCCAAGGCTTCACCACATAATCAAGGGGGCCGGACCCGCGTGGTCTCCGTTTAGACTAGAAGAAAGCCCCCGACACGTTGACTCTCCAATAGCCCAATCCTACACATGGACCGGGAATCCCCTTGTTTCAAGCATGCAAAGAAAGGGGGGGAAAGAGATGGGGGATTAAAATAGAGAAAACCCAAGTGGGTTAGGAGAGAGAAGAGAGAGGGGGGAAGTGCGAAAATTTAAATAGAAAGCCTACCGTATGTCTTGTTTATTTTGAGCGCCTTGCTTGTCTTCGATCTTCAGCCTTCGTCTTGATCTTTGTCTTCAATCTTCAAGAGTTTTCTTCAAGCTTTAGATTGCAGCTCTTCAAGTCTTCATAGGAGGGTTGAAGGTTGGTGTATGAGTGTATGGGGATGTATAGGAGTGTATAGGAGGCTAGGGTTTAGTGTATGGTGGTTAGGGTTTGGAAAACCTAAGGAGGCTAGGGTTTAGGGAGTGCTCGAGCTCTGTATATCGAAATATATGGTTTTTAGGTTGAGTTTACGGACCCTTTTCACGTTGAATGAGGCTCTGTATTTATAGAGATTGGACAACACTAGCGCCTGTTGCAGTGGCGCCAAGCCAAAGTTTACACTGGCGCCACTCCAGGCCATTTTCTGGCTTAGCGCCACTACTAGTGGCGCCAGCCATTTAGGAAATGTTTAAGGTCGGCAAGCAACGTATCTTTGACTAGATTTGGGCGCCTGTACTAGTGACTACCATGCAATCTTTAGCCTGGCTTCACTAGGAGTGCTCTGGAAAGTTCGGGAATGATTTGAAGGAGCTGGGAATGTCTCGGAAGGCCGAAAAAGAGCAGGAACACTTAAAATAGTGTCCTAGAGGTATTTGACTTGAGAAATGAGGATAAGATGGGTCGGAAAGGTTGACCGGGCCCTTAGGGGCAAAATAGTCAATCAGACCGGGAAGCTGTCGGGACGGACTCGGACTGTCCCAGAAGAAGACTTGGGATCTGGAAACATTATTTAGAATGTTCCCAGAGGTTTCTGGTTTGATTCCCAGAGCCGGCGTGGTTGAAAAAGGAGACCGGCCCACCAAGGGCAAAACGGTCATTTCGCACTGGGTTGGCCGGAACTGACTCGGAATGATCCGGAAAGATAAAAGGAGGTTGAGAACACTATAAAAAGTAGTCTCAGGAGGTTACCGGTTTGATACCCAGAGCCGGTGTGGTCGAAAAAGGAGACTGGCCCACCAAGGGCAAAACGGTCATTTTGTACCGGGTTTGCCGGAGCTGACTTGGAATGATCCGGAAAGGTAAAGGAAGGTTAAAAATACTATAAAAAGTATTCTCGGGAGGTTACCGGTTTGATACCCAGAGTCGGTGTGGTTCCCGGGGCGTTCGGATGCCTAGGGGCAAAATGGTCATCTTGACCGGAAAGTCTCAAAAAAGGGCAGTTTGGTCATTTTTCACCGAAGTGGGCTAACAGACACTGGTGTTGACCTGGGTTTTGAGTGTTTCCACCACTCTAACGGCGGTCGTCGTGACATAGGGGTTTGTTGGCAATTCCTTATATCGACCTATTTGTGAGTATTTCCGCTACTCTAACGGTTTTGTGAGTAGTTTCGCTACTCGGACCGTCTCGAGGAATAAACTGTCTCGAGAGAGCGATTGGAAAAGGGACTTATCGTCTCCGAAGAGACATGCCTGAGTTGAAACCGTCTCGAGGAATAAACTGTCTCGAGAGTGGGATTGGAAAGGGGTCATACCGTCTTCGAAAAGACGTGCCTGGATTGGAACTGTCTCGAGGAATAAACTGTCCCGAGAGAGGGATTGGAAAAGGGACTTATCATCTCCGAGGAGACCTGCCTGGAACCGTCTCAAGGAATAAACTGTCTCGAGAGAGGGGTTGGAAAGGGGTCTTACCGTCTCCGAAAAGACGTTCCTGGATTGGAACCGTCTCAAGAGTGGGATTGGAAAGGGGACTTATCGTCTCCGAGAAGACGTGGCTGGAGTGGAACCGTCTCGACGAATAAACTGTCTCGAGAGTGGGATTGGAAAGAGGACTTTTCGTCTCCGAGGAGACGTGCCTGGAGTGGAACCATCTCGAGGAATAAACTGTCTCGAGAAAGGGATTGGAAAGGAAAGGACAATGCCCCTAAGGGCATTTTGGTCATTTTGCCTCTATTTGGGCTTGACAGGCCCGCAAAGCGATGGATAGACGGGATTTGGACCTTGAGAATTGGTTTCGATAGGAATATGCCCACAATGACTTAAACACAAGTCTGGACGGACTGTAGACTGCCGAGCGGTCAAAAATGGGGTGCTTACAACTGCCCCTCTTTTTCTGTCTTTGCTTGTCAAAGACAAAAAATGATAAGAGTAAGAGTCCCATGTTGACCGTGAGGCAGTTGGAGGGACGGACACTGGAAATCTTTCGACAACGAGGGTCGAGAATGGATAACGGGCCAAAAAGGCCTTTGAAAACGAGTTTTTGCGGGAAAAAAGGCAAAACTGCCCAGAATTTGCAACTGGCGCCACTAGTAGTGGCGCCTTTAGCAAAAAAGGACTGGCGCCTCTGCTAGTGGCGCCAGGCTTAAAGTTAAAACCAGAAAATTTCTAGTTCGAATAGCCGCGACACTTTGGAGAAAGTTTTGCAAATCCGAGACGTTCTGCGTGAGACTTGACCTGAACTTTGAAGGGGCACTTCTTGGAGACCACGAGTGATTGCCGGAAGGAGACCACGTTGCCGGAAAAGTCGCCGGAGGAGAAAATTTCGTCGGAGAACTTTCAAAAAGTGAGTTTTCAAATTTTGTTGATTTTGATGTGTAGAACTTCGTTTGAATCATGTGAATAGTGAAAATTGATGTTTTGATATGCTCTGAACACTTTGGTGATGTTGTTTTTGCATTTTAATAGTTGTTTGATTGAATTTGAATAATTTTCATGATTAAGCGAAGAGGGTTTTCTGCAAGAATAGGGGATTTGTTCCTACAGGCATGGGTATTGGGTTTTCTGGCTATGCTTTTGTACAATGTGCCTTAGAAAAATGTGTTTAACAATCCTATGAAGTTTCGTGTTTTTTTGAAAACTCGGTGAATTTTTTATTTTTTGAAAAATAGAAAAATATTTAGAAAATTAGAAAAAATCAGAAAATTCAAGAAATTGATGAAATTTTCAAAGTTTGAAATTTGGAAAAAGATTGGAATATTTTTGAAAACATTTGAGGTGATTTTGAAAAATTTTGGAAGATGTTTGAAAACCATTGATTTATTTGAAAAATAAAACATGTGTTTTGAAAATTTTGAAAAATTGAAAAGTGTGCACGGGTGCCATTGTCATGCGATTGTTGTGTTGGAAAGTGCCTATTTCGTATTGTGTGTTGATGTCATGGGTGTTGTAGGGGCCATTTTTAAACGGGACTCTGCCGAAATTTTTAGAAATTATGGAAAGAGTCAGTTAAAGTTTTAGAAATAAAATCTTTTTGAAGGAAAAAGGCAAAGAACCCTTGAAACTTGGTTTAAAGTTGGAAAATCAAGATGTGTATATAGGAAATATGTTTTGACTTATCGTTCAAAGTCTTTTATTTGTTTTGTTTGTGTTAGTTGTTTATTTTATTTTACTGTTATTTAAACTGCATGGATGGTATATTAACATCACTTACCTTGGCTTACCTTTTCAGGATGGCAGATGCAGGTGATGACGGTTCTGAGAGGAGACGCCGCTCGGGGAAGGCGGCCCGGACGGATTCTGCTGGCGACTCTAGTCGATCTAGAGGTAGTTGACGATCTACCGGACGATCCTCATCCAGTCAAAGTGGGCAGGGGAGTAGGCTACCTGTCGACCCTTTTCCTCCGGTTGAGCAGGCTTTTGCCGAGGAGATTGATGCCGAGGAGGAGGTACCGGGCCCTTGGGATCAGGTGACCGGCTATGGGAGAGCTTCTTCCAGGCATAGGCAGACAGACGCTGACTTGGGGGATCTGCAGATACCGGACGTCCCACCACTTGGGGATCTTGCCTATCACCCCAGTGTGTATTCTAGACAGCACTTGCCGCCTCCGCGGGTATATACAGCTTTCAGAGGGGCTGTTCATCAAGTGTTTGTGACCATGCAGCGGGCTGCCCCATCATATCGTGCCTTCTTGGCAGAGATCGGATTTGGCACTTTTATGGGATTACAGGCTAACCACCTGAACCGGCATTTGGTACTAGCACTTGTTGAGAGGTGGTTCGGGGAGACCGGGACTTTTCATTTTGTCGGCTTCAAGTTAGGTCCCACTCCTTTGGATTGGGCGATTATTACAGGGCTCTCCTTTGTCGGCCGACGGATCACCCTGCACCCAGTCAGCAGGGACGAGGCCTGTTTGCTGTTGGACTTGCCTCATCCTGAGCGTCCTGCTTTCCCGGTCTCTTGGATTAGTCAAGATGAGCGTACTTTTGCTACTGAGCCATCGCCTGCCAAGCGGGACATCATGAGACGGTGACTTGTGTTGTATATCATCTTTAGTTGCTTCTGCAACAACAACAAGTCACTCGTGCCGTGTCGTTTGGTGAGCATAGTAGCCGATCTTGGAGCCTTATCTGAGCTGGACTGGGGGTCCTTTTCTTTTGGCTGCTTTCTTCAATCGATGCAGGTTCGGACTTCTTCTCGTTGGGGCAGCATGACTAGCTTCTGGCCTTTCCTTGTCTGGTGGAGTTACGAGTACCTGCCGGTGCGTCGCCCTGCAGTCGTTGAGGATGATCTCTATCCTCGTGCTTTGAGGTGGGCTCGTGACTGGGTAGCCCAGCGATCGAAGATTACTGACTTTGTGATGCTCCGGGCTAACCTGGAGCTGATTGAGGCGAGGGATGTGACCTGGCGGCCCTTCATTGGATCAGTCCATTACGAGACAGTCCGGTACCTGGTCCCATTGTCCCTGTCGAGAGCTACTTTTCTCAATGATGACACTTGGGAGTCCTATCTTGGAAAGCGACACTAGCGGCAGTTTCATGAGGAGTTCCGATCAGCAGGAGCTCCACCAGAGTATATGTTTGGAGCCCTGGTGGCAGGAGTGCCTATCCCCTACCAGGAGCGCTAGCCAGGTGCCGAGTTCTTGCTTCCTCCGGATACGGATTATGCTGCGCACTTTGGGGCTCATTCAGTTGGTGCCTTCACCCGGTTTGAGGTAGTAGTCGGCGGGTACGCTGTTGACCAGGAGGTGGTTGACTTGTGGCGCCGTGCTGGAGGATATGTGCCCCGGGCCGAGTTTACTGCTGTGAGAGACCAGAGAGACCAGTACCAGATGGAGCGGGACCAGTACCAGGCTGTTGCTTAGCTCCTTTTGTTTGCAGCTGAGTTTGGTTCTATCTTCCCTGTAGGATGGTGGTGCTTCGAGTAGTTATCCCCCTCCTCCGATGCCGGGTTTCGGGGATTTTGATCCAGATGATATTGACTTTGACCTATGATAGATGCCCCTTGTAGAGACTCTGATCTTCTTTTGCCCCTAGTCCCTGAGTTGTATTTATGTTAGACAGTTTTATTTTGATGTTTTGTACAAAAATGGATATTTATGGTACTTAGATGCATGGATAGACAGATACATTTATGATCTTTACAACTATGCATATGATCAGATGCATGTGATGTATGATGATGTTACATATTTATTACATGAGTTGATGTCGGTGACTTCTATTTCTACAGGAAGCTATATCCTATATGTGCAAAGCTCATGCTGATTTTTATTTTTTTTTAACATATGCACAAGTTAGAAGTATGTTAATAGAATGACACTGGGTGCTGTTAGACTTGTAGTCCTGGGAATGGTAACTCCCTCCTCTTCGGGGATTTTAGCCTCTCTTCTGGCTCAATCCCACCTCGATCGGATGATAGCATTTCGCACCCTTCTCAACCTCTTGATCACCTTCAACTCTTTGTCTTAGGGTTAGTGTATAGGGTTGTTGGGCTAAGACTCTCGACTCTCAGGGTTTTAGCAACAACTTACCTGACCTTTGGCAGAGCGATAAGTGACCAGTCATTTCAATCCGAGAAGACTTGGTTTAGGACCGTAATGTAGGCTAGGTTATGGGGTTTTAGAAACAACGGGATATGTAGGCTCAAATTCAATGTTGTTTTCAACAAGGTTTAGATCCATACTGTCCTTAACCATTTTTTCAGTAGGATTAGCATCTTTTTTTTTTTTTTAGCTTTGGTAGCATATCTAACTCATTTAGATCAAGCAATCTATTTTCAATCAGAGGGGACTTTAATAGGGTTGTAATGTAGGCCATGGTTTCGGGGTTTTGCAAGAAAAGGGTACAGGCTTAAGCCTATTGTTCCTACTGGGCTTCCTTGTATCCTAGGATCACCTTTAAATTTTTTTCTTGCTTTTGACCATATATTTCTCAGGGTGAAAATAACCTTGTTCTTTCACCCTTTCTATATACCTTTTTGAGATAGACATAACTTTCTTCTCATTTAATCTTCTTATATGTTTTTAAAGATAACTCAATCATGATTTTCTTCAGGCCTTTCATTAAAGGATTTTTTTTTTTTTTTGGCCTCTTGCCATTTGGCAACTCCTTTCCTTTGCTTGTTCTTTCTATGAATAATTTCTCTTCTTTTCTTTTATGGAACGAAACAATTCTTTAACCCTTTCCCCTTAAACCTTTTCCTTGGTAGTTCAATATACCCAGTGTGGGCGGTGATCCCTAGGTTAGGGTTTTGTTAAGAAAGGATAAGTGGTTCAACGGGTTTGGCAAGGGGTTGCTTTTAACTGTATGGGAAATGAAATGAGAGCCTCTCTTGACTTTGATTTAGATTGCTTGATCCGTAGAGTTTTCAACACTATCTTAGCATGATAGAGGTGGACACCACTCCTAGAGTTCTCAACTAATGTCTGCCCCAGTGTGGGGAGGACAGTCTTGGATCAAGGTTAACAAAGAAAATTTTCGTTTTCCGCGAGGTACTAAGGGTTAAGCAAAGGGAAAATGAGCACATTTGTTCATTTATTTAGTTATTTACTCTTTATATGTAGGGAAATGAAAAATGGCTCCTCTTCATTTTGATAAACTAGCCACATTGAATCTAACTTGAACACCTGAGGGCCTTTGGCTGCCACCGCATCGGTGGGCTTAGTGCAGGAGATCACCGGCCGGTCGGCAGAGAGCTTGTCTTAGACCTGGGGGCAAGGCACCACGAGTTTGCTGCATCATCAGCTGGCACCGTCTGTGGGAATGACTATCCTCATGGTATTTCATGGTCTTGACTAGGTCTGGGATTAGCACTCACCCAGAAGGAAGCTCGATAGCAAATTCAAGCGCGGATAAGATAGCCGCCTTGGAGAAGACGTTGGTTGACATGATAGCCAGCATGCAACAACTGGCCTGTTAAAACGCATAGTTGCTTCAACGAGCTCCAGTTCCTCCAGCAAAGATTCCCTCGCCGCCTAACCAGCCGGCGACACAGCAAGAGGAACAGGAGGTCGACAAGGATCCATCCATTTCCCCCAATGGCAACAAAAAAAGAAATGGAGGACGGGTTAAGGACCCTCTCTTCCACCGCGAGCCTCACAACGAAGAAGCACAAACTAGCCATGTCATCCTGTCGAGAACCAAGATGGTAGGCGACAAACTAGAGAGGTCCCATGCTTGGGTTGAACAACTGAGGGCCATGCAAGCCCAGATGGCAGGAGTTTTGGCCGCTGTGAAGGCCAAGGCTCCGAACACCGTGGACGCCCTCATTGGCCGTACAACTTCGCCCTTCACCCAAAAGGGGATGGACTACCCACTCTCCCCAAAATTCAAAATGCCGACCATGGACGCGTTCGACGGATCAAAAGATCTGGTGGACCACTTGGAGACATTCAGGGCGCTCATGCACCTGCAAGCAGTGTCGGATGAGATCATGTGTAGAGCTTTCCCAATCACGTTGAAAGGTTCGGTGCAAACTTGGTTCAACAAAATCAAACCGGCGATGGTCTCCACCTTCAAAGAACTTAGCAAGCTCTTTGTGAGCCACTACATCGGGGCCTAGAGGCAAAGGAGGCCTGCGGCATGCCTGTTGACTGTGAGGCAGAAGAATGAGGAGACGCTGTAGCAGTATGTGGGGAGGTTCAACCAAGAAACTCTGGCTGTGGACAACGTGGACGACAAGGTGGCCGTCACGGTGTTCATGAACGGCTTAAGAAGTGGGAAACTCCTTTTCTCCTTATCGAAGAGGCCACCCTAAGACATGGTCGAATTAATGCTTCGAGCCCACAAGCACATGAATGCAGAAGATGCCATGAGCGCAAAGCGAGGCAATGACAAAGGGAGTGGCTCACGCGCAAAAAAAAAGAGGTCGGGTGGAACCTCAAACGAAGAGAGGGAGACGAAGGCGAGCAGAACCAGCCACCGGACAAGGAGCCGGGGAGAAGAGAGACACGAGCACTATCGTTGGTTGGACCGAACGTTCACCCCGCTCATGACAAAGTTGAAGGATGTGTTGATGGAAATAAGGGATAACCCGGACTTGAAATGGGCTGAGCCTCTAAAGACACCCTCGAGAATGCGGAATGGAAGGATATATTGTCGGTTCCACCATGATCATGGCCATAACACAGAAGATTGTATTGACCTAAAGCAACAGATCGAGGACCTAATCAAACGGGGAAGACTTAGTCGCTATGTGGCTGGCCGAGACCGAACACAGGGGGAACGATGCAGCCCGGCACAAATCGAAACAACCACCCAACCTATTGGAGAAATAAGGGTCATTTGCAGGAGGATTTGCTGGAGGAGGGGAGTCCTCTTCAGCACGGAAGAAGCATGTTTGGTACATCTAAATCGAAGCGAAAGTAATGCTGGTCGGGTCAACCAGTAAAAAGACGAAGATCGAAGGCCCCGTGATCACCTTTATTGATGAAGAAGCTGTCGAGCTACACCAACCACATGATGACCCTTTGGTCATCTCCGCGGTGATCTCCAACTTCAAAACTTGGAGAATCCTGGTCGATATCGGAAGCTCAGCCGACATCCTGTTCCGGGGGGCCTTTGAGAAGATGTAGATCGGCAAAGAAAAGCTGCAGCCAATCAACTCCCCCCTGGTCGGCTTTGTAAGCACCCCATTTTTGACCGCTCGGCAGTCTACATTCCGTCCAGACTTGTGTTCAAGTCATTGTGGGCCTATTCCAATCGAAACCAATTTTCTAAAAGTCCAAATCCCTTCTGTCCATCGCTTCGCGGGCCCGCCAGGCCCAAATAGAGGCAAATGACCAAAATGCCCTTAGGGGCATTGTCCTTTCCTTTCCAATTCCAATCCCACTCTCGAGACAGTTTATTCCTCTAGACGGTTCCAACTAGGCACGTCTTTTCGAAGACGGTAAGACCCCTTTCCAATCACTCTCTCGGGAAAGTTTATTCCTCGAGATGGTTCCAACCAGACTCGTCTTTTCGAAGACGGTAAGACCCCTTTCCAATCCCACTCTCGAGACAGTTTATTCCTCGAGACAGTTCCAATCCAGGCACGCATTTTCGAAGACAGTAAGACCCCTTTCCAATCCTACTCTCGAGACAATTTATTCCTCGAGACGGTTCCAATCCAGGCACGTCTTTTCGGAGACGATAAGACCCCTTTCCAATCCCTCTCTTGATACAGTTTATTCCTCGAGACGGTCAGAGTGGCGGAAACACTCAAAACCAGTGTTTGTTAGCCCACTTCGGTGAAAAATGACCAAACTGTCCCTTGAACCTTTTCCGAGACTTTCCGGTTAAGGTGACCATTTCGCCCCTAGGCATCCGAACGCCCCGGGAACCACGCCAGCTCTGGGTATCAAACTGGTAACCTCCTGAGACTACTTTTTATAGTGTTCTCAACCTCCCTTTACCTTTCCAGATCATTCCGAGTCAGTTCCAGGCAGCCTAGTACAAAATGACTGTTTTGCCCCTAGTGGGCCGGTCTCCTTTTTCGACCACACCAGCTCTAGGTATCAAACCAGAAACCTTTGGGAACATTCTGAATAATGTTTCCAAATCCCAAGTCTTCTTCTGGGACAGTCCAAGTCCGTCTCGGCAGCTTCCCGATCCGATTGACCGTTTTGCCCCTAAAGGCCCGGTCAACCCTTCCGACACATCCTATACTCATTTTTCAAGCCAAATACCTCTGGGACACTATTTTAAGTGTTTCTGCTCCTTTCCAGCCTTCCGAGCCATTCCCGGTCTCTTAAAATCATTCTCGGGCTTTCCAAAGTCACTCCTAGTGAAGCCAAGCTAAAAATTACATGGTAGTCACTAGTACAGGCGCCCAAATCTAGTCAAAGATACGTTGCTTGCCGAATTTAAATATTTCCTAAATGGCTGGCGCCACTAGTAGTGGTGCCAAGCCAAAAATTGGCCTGGCACCACTCCTAGTGGCGCCAGTGTAAATTCTGACCTGGCGCCACTGCAACAAGCGCCGGTGTTGTCCAACCTCTATAAATACAGAGCCTCCTCCAACGTCAAAAGGATCCGCAAACTCAAACCAAAAATCATATAATTCGATATACAGAGCTCGAACACTCCAAAAACCCTAGCCTCCCTAGGTTTTCCAAACCCTAGCCATCATACACTAAACCCTAGTCTCCTATACACTCCTATACACCCCCATACACTCATACACTAGCCTTCAACCCGCCTTTGAAGACTTGAAGAGCTGCAATCTAAAGCTTGAAGACAACTCTTGAAGATTGAAGACGAAGATCAAGACGAAGACCAAAGATCGAAGACAAGCAAGGCGCGCAAAATAAACAAGACATACGGTAGGCTCCCAATTTAAATTTTCGCACTTCCCCCCTCTCTCTTCTCTCTCCAACCCACTTGGGTTTTCTCTATTTTAATCCCCCATCTCTTTCCCCCCCCCCCCCTTTCTTTGCATGCTTGAAACAAGAGGACTCCCGGCCCATGTATAGGATTAGACTATTGGAGAGTCACCGTGTCGGGGGCTTTCTTCTAGTCTAGCCAGAGACCACGTGGGTCCGGCCCTCTTGATTATGTGGTGAAGCCTTAACCTTGTATGTTCACGACCCCAAAATTGTTTTGTGCATATCATGATCTTGCATCTTCCAAAAACCGTTTTCAAAGTTGTTTTTCAAATAGTTTTCGAACTTGTTTTCAAAATTGCATCAAAATCTCTTTTTCAAAACGTATTTTCAAAATCACAATCCTAGGGTGATTCTAGTTTTTCCATGGCTAGGATTGCTTTAGAAAAGTGTTACATTTAAAGGGACCAATATGGTCCATATTTTCAACCTTTGTTGTTTTCAAAACCACTTTCTTAAAGTGGTTCTAGCCTTCTTATGGCTAGAATCGCTTTAGGAAAGTGAGGTGTTTTTATACCTTCTCAAAAAACTCTCTTTTCAAATCCCTCGTCCTAAAAATCTCTTTTCCAACATGCTTTCCAAAAGCTCCTCTTTTCAAAATTGTTTTCTAAAAACTTCTTTCAAAACTTTCCTTTTTCAACTCCTTTCCAAAATGCTCTCTTCAAAGTCTACTTTCCAAAAACGTTCTCTAGGGCTCTTTCCTAGAAAAACTCTCTCCAAAAATCTTTTCAAAAACTCTCTTTCTAAAATCTCCCTTCTAGAAACTCCCCTCTAGGATTTTCCTTCTAAAATCTTCGTTTCCAAAGACAACACCTTCCAAAAAACTCCTCTATAGTATTCCTTTCTAAAAATCTTCGTTTCCAAAAAACGCACCTTCCAAAAACTCTTTCCTTAGAGCCCAAGTCGAGCCCTAGAACTCACAATTAGGAAACCCTAATTTTCTTTCCAAAAATATGATCTTCAAACTTTGCCCCGAATCTAGGTTTCCAAAACCTCTCGTTTTCTACATCCAAATTATACACATTTCCAAAACCTCTTTTCTACGTCAAAACTATAGCCTTTCAAATCTAGGGTTTTTAGAACTTCCCCTTTCCAAATCCTTGTCAAATCAAATCTTCCCTTTAGGAAACCAAATCCAATCTCCCCGTTTAGGAAACTAGATCCTATCCTCCGTTTTTGGAAACAAAATCAAACATTCCCTTTTAGAAACAAAATTCAATCCCTTCCTAATCCAAACCTTTCCTAATTCAACTCTCTTCTAATTTCCTACCTTCCTAAACCATAAGTTTCCTAAACCTAAACTTTAAATCTTTCCTTAAATTTCAAAATTTAAATCTTTCCTAATTCAACTCCTTCCTGACCTTCAACCTTCCTAAATCTTAAATTTTCTAAAACTTTCAAATCTTTCCTTAAACATTAAGTTTCCAAATCTTCCCTAATTCAATCCTTTCCTAGTTCCATCCCTTTCCAAATCTCAACTTTTCAAACCTAAGCTTTCAAACTTTTCCTAAACTCAAACCTTTCCTAATCTTAAGATTTTCTAAAGCCCTAAAACTTTCTAAATCTCAAATCTTTTCAAGTTCAAAGTTTTCTAAATTCAAAACTTTCTTAAGTTAAAACTTTCTAAATTTCAAATATTTCCAAATCCAAAGCTTCCTAAGTTAAAACTTTCTTAATTCAAAACTTCCCTAAGTTGAAACTTTCTTAATTCGAAACTTTCCAAAAATGAAACTTTCCAAATTCGAAACTTTCCTAAATCGGACATTTTCTAATTCAAACATTTCCTAAATCTAATCTTTCCTAATCTCCTAAACCTTCCAAGTTGAGTCAAATCTTTCCTAAGACTCTTTCCTAAGTCTAGGTTTCCTAAACCTTCGTCTTTTCAAAATAAGTCTAAATCTCTCTTCCAAGTTTTATCTTTTCAAATCAAAATTCAATCTTTTCAATTCCAAAATTCCAAATTTCAATTTTCAATCCTCTATTCAAAGTTCAATCTCTCAATCTTCCAATTAAATTTCCAATTCAATCTCCTTCTTGAAATCAACTCTTCTATTTTCAATCGGACTCCGGTCCGAACTACGACTGACCTGATTCCTTCAAAAGGATACGTAGGCAACCTTCATAGGTGCGGTCACAATCTTTTTCAAATTTCAAATTCCACAATTTCTTTCAAATTTCAAATTCCGCCATATTTTCCAAATCGCAAATTCCACAATCTTTTCAAATATCCAATCTATTTTCAAATTTTCAATTTCAAATTTCTATTTCCAAAACTCTATCTCTAATTTTTCAAACTTTCCAATTTCAAATCTATCCTCCCAAATCTCTCTTCTAAAATCAAATCAAATTCTTCTTTTCAAATCTATTTCCAAATCAAGTCTCTTTTCTTGCACTTGCATATCATGCATCATGTTAGTTTCTTTTCAAACATTATTTTTCTAAAGTGAATAAGATTGAACATTAGTTAGTTAGAGACTCTCATAGCTGAATCTAGGATAGATTGACATGTAGGTACCGAAAGGGTTAGGTAGGGTGATGGCTTAGTGCGTCTTCCCTACACGTAACCAACCTCCGAACCTAGGATCACTGTTTTCGTAGACCAAAAAGGAGTTATTTTTCAAAAAAGGGCTAAATGTTTTTCTAAAGGTTGCCAAATAACCTATTTTCCTAAAAACCCTCTCTTGAGGTGGTCTTTTCAAAATCGTTTTCCAAAACCCTAAGTGTAGTTTTCGGATTATGCTTAGTTTTTAGGTGACCTAACTCACCTTAATCAAGTTAGGTAACGACTCCAAATCTTTTTCCAAAAGCCCTTTATTCAAATCAATTTTCAATTCAAACCTAGTCGCACTCATTCGTTTAGAAGGGTAAGTTCTAACGAGAGAGTACAGTATTTTTCCTGCTTGTGTGAGTATTCCTCGAGTGCGAAAAATTTGGGCGCGACAGGCTTCACAGGAGACCGGGTGGTCCCTCTCGGGTCCATCGCCTTACCAATGACCCTTGGGGAGGAACCACACCGGGCAACAAAAATGGTCCACTTCTTGGTCATGGACTGCCTATCTGCATACAACGCCATCATCGGACGAATTGCCCTAGACCAATTCAAAGTAGTCACTTCCACGTATCATCTCCGAGTCAAATTCCCGACCGACTCTGGGGTTGAATGCACCAGGGGCGACCAAAAGGAAGCACGAAAATACTACATGGCCTCCTTCAAAGGGGAACCCAACAGAGAGACCCTGGTCATCGAAGAGCTTGAGCCAAGGGATGAAGAGGAAGTCAGAAGGGGCGAGCCCACAGAAGAGCTGGAAGATGTTCCAATTGGGGCCCAGGAGCAGAACAGAACAGTGAAGATCGGGGCGGCCGCACCAGAGGAGTTGAAGCAGCAGCTGCGGAGGTTCCTAAAGGATAACATTGATGTGTTCGCCTGGCCTAATGAGGATATGCCTGGTATTGACACGCGAGTAGCAGCTCATTACTTGAACATTGACCCTGAAGTCAGGCCGGTCAAGCAGAAGAAGGAACTTTGCGCCGGATAGAAATGATGCAGTTACTGAGGAAGCGGAGAAGCTGGTGCAGGCGAAGTTCATAAGAGAAGTGCATTACCCCACTTGGCTCTCCAACGTTGTCATCGTAAAGAAGTCCAATGGGAAATAGCGAATGTGCGTTGACTTCACCGACCTGAACAAAGCGTGCCTAAAGGATAGTTTTCCCCTGCCAACCATCGACCTCCTCGTCGACTCTATTGCAGGGTATGAAATGCTAACTTTTATGGATACTTTTTCAGGCTATAACCAAATTCGGATGGCCGAGCGCGACCAGGAGCATACAGCCTTCATCACAGACCGGGGGCTTTATTGCTACAACGTCATGTCGTTCAGACTAAAGAATGCAGGGGCAACATACCAACGGCTAGTCAACCTCATGTTTAAGTCACAGATTGGGCGTAATGTGGAAGTTTACGTAAATGACATGTTGGTAAAGAGAAAGAAAGCTGCCAATCATCTGCAGGATCTCTAAGAGACGTTCTAAACACTCTGCAAGTACCGGATGCAACTCAATCTTGCCAAATATGCCTTCGGCGTTGCCTCGGGAAAATTCATCGGCTTCATGGTCTCACAAAGAGGGATTGAGGCGAACCGAGAAAAGATTCAAGCTATCATTGACATGCAAGCGCCTCGAATGACAAAGGATGTTCAGCGACTGGCAGGACGTGTCGCAGCCCTGAACAGACTTATCTCTCGGTCCACCGATAAGTGCATTCCATTTTTTAAAATTCTACGCAAGGCGTTCGAGTGGAACGAGGAATGTGAAGTGGCCTTCAGTTAACTCAAAAAATATCTGAGCTCAGTCCCACTGCTCAACCGAACTGCCTTGAGGGAAGAACTATTTTTCTATTTGGCAGTGTCGGCGATAGCAGTGAGCTTAGCTCTTATCCGAGAAGAAGGGGGCATCCAAAGGCCAATGTACTACACTAGTCATGCTTTGCGTGAAGCAAAAAAATGGTACCCGAAGATGGAGCTCATGGCCCTCACGTTGGTGACCGCAGCTCAGCGCCTGAGACCTTACTTCCAAGCCCACAATATCGTGGTACTCACTGACCAGCCCTTGAAAAGCATTCTGCACAAGCCAGAGACGTCGGGACGCTTAGTGAAATGGTATGTTGAACTCAGTCAGTTTGACATCCACTACCGACCCCGAACGACAATCAAAGGGCAGGCTACTGTAGATTTCATCGCAGAGTTCACTAACCCACCCCCTACTACCCCTGAAGCCGACCTAACCAACAACCACTAGGTCTTGAACGTCGATAGTTCTTCAACTCACGATTCCAGTGGTGCCAGAGTGGTCCTCGTCACCACGGATAGTCACAAGATGGAATATGCTCTCCGCTTCAATTTCCCTGCCACCAACAACGTTGCTAAATACGAAGCACTCATTGTCGAACTCAGAATGGCTCGGCGAATGGGGGCTGAATAGATAGTGGTGCGTAGTGACTCTCAATTGGTGGTGGAGCAAGTCTAGGGAGAGTATGAGGCCAGAGAAGACAACATGAAGCAATACTGCCAAATGGCAAAGGGCCTGGCTAGGAGGTTCGTGAAGATCTTACTAGAGCGTGTCCCTAGATTGCAGAACGAAGAGGCGGACCGACTAGCCAAGATTGCCTCATCTAACAAGCTGGACCTGAACGATCCAATTGATATTCTTGATTCACCGAGCATTTAGAGCCCTGAAGTCGACCAAATTGAGCCCGAATCTTCATAGATGAGCCAGATCAAAATTTTTTTGGAGAGTGGAGCCCTGCCTGAAGATAGGAATGAAGTGAGGCAAATTCAGTACCGTTCGAGCAGGTACCTCATACAGGACGGGGTTCTCTACAAAATGGGGCACACCATGTTGCTGCTCTGCTACGCCAATGAGGAAGAGGCAGACTACATAATGAGGGAGATCCATGAAGGGGTGTGTGGGAACCACTCTGGTGGTCGGTCCCTCGCCAAGAAGATACTACAAACTGCTTACTATTGGCCCACCATGGAGAAAGATGCCCAAGAATTCGTCAAAAAATGTGACAAGTGTCAACGGTTCGCTAACATCCCGAGGCTGCCCTCTCAAGAGCTGACCCCGGTCCAGACCCCATGGCCCTTCGCCCAATGGGGGATAGACATCGTGGGACCGTTACCGCTCGGCAAAGGGCAAAGGAAGTTCGTGATCGTGGCGATCGACTACTTCACAAAGTGGGCAGAGGCAGAGGCAGAGGCCCTATCGACGATCACTGAGGAGAAGATGAAAAAGTTCTTGTGGCAGAATATTGTTTGCAAGTTCAGAATCCCCAGGGTCATCATCACGAATAACGGGAAGCAGTTTGAGGGCAAACAGTTCAACTAACTATGCACTGACCTAGGAATAAGCCACCACGCTTCCTCCCCCTCAAGCTAACGGGTAAGTCGAAGTCACCAACAGATCCTTCTTGAAGATACTCAAGACAAAGCTCGAGAAAGCCAAGGGTTTGTGGGTGAAAGAACTCCCTAACATCCTGTGGGACTACAGAATGACGGAGAGAGTGTCCACAGGGCAGACACCGTTCTCGCTCACCTTTGGCATCGAAGCTATCATCCTAGTAGAGATCGGCCTTCCCAACCTGAGGATGATGCAGTTCGACCCCGTTGCCAATGACGAAGCTATGAATGTAGACCTAGATCTGTTGGAGGAAAGGAGGCTGCAGGTGACTATGAGGGTGGCGTCCTACCAGTAGAAGATGCGCCAGTACCACAACTCCAGAGTTCGAATAAAAGACTTCATCGGACACCCTGGCACGCACGTGGGGCGTGGGCGTGGAGTGTACAAGTGACAACCACCTTACCTTTGATGCGGTTCTGACACACGCCATCATAGAGTTTAGGGAAGATCCTCTCGAGTGCCCTGCCACAACTCTGACCCTCCAATGAAAGGTCGCCACGTGGAAGAGCCACCAACCATTCCTATTCAGGCATACAAAGGAAAAACTCAACCCTTCCTCCAGGTCCGCAAACCAGAAAACCCTAAGACTATTCTCTCTATCAACTTCATCCCCTTGAATCTAACTTAAACACCGGAGGGCCTTTAGCTACCACCGCACCAGTGGGCTTAGTGCAGGAGACCACCGACCAGCCGGTAGAGAGCTTGTCTTGGACCTAGGGGCAAGGCACCACAAGTTTGCTGCATCATCAGGTTTCAAAATAACTTGCTCTAAATTGCTTCGTTTCTAGGAAGATCCACCCTTCTTGAGCCTTCTCTGAATCGTTTTGATCACATTGCTAGTGTTTCAAAAGAATTTGCTTTAAGTCGCTTCACTTTCAAGAAGATCCACTCTTTCTCGAGCTTGATCTGAATAGATTTTCTTAGATCGTAAGGGTTTCGAAAGAACTTGGTGGCTGCGCATTTGGATGTGGGATTGTTTTGGAAAAGAGGAAAATGATGAGAGAGAAGGAAAAGAGCAGAGTGAAGGAGAGGTGTGAACTAGGGTTAACTAAAACAATTCTATTAATTTAACCAGATCAGATCGAGTCTCTTATTGGATCAAACATATCTATCACTATCTAATCCGGGAAAAATCGGATCTGCTAAATCTGGACTTACTAGATTATTAGACGGAATCTAACTAATTAGATCAGAATATGTCGGATCAAGTCCAGATCAAATCTGGCCTGTTGACAGGCCGAGCCGTGTGGATACATCGCCACCTATCCTTGCAATATTATCGCCTCCATAACTAATAGTATAATTAATCAAGGAATATTCTCACTGATTCCCAATTAATTATCAGCCAACCATCTCTCTCTGGATTATTTGGTTCCAATCCCTTAATTGTTACAAATTCTCAATCTCACTTTCCCCACCTCTTTGCCTCTCTATCGCCCACCTTTAATTTATCTGTCTTTCTTCAAAATCCAAACTACACAAACTCAAAGCCAAAGGCATCCTCAAGAATTTTTATTTATGGGTTATGAAAACTTTTAAATGCTAATTATGTGTTATTCATGCTATTAAGTTTGACCAAAAAAATTATAAAAATATCTGTACTTTTCACAATTGCTCTCTATGAACTTTCATATTTTAGAATCATAACATAACAACTTCATTAACAATACTATTTAATATGTTATTTTCCATGTATATTAATTACCAAACAATCATTGATCTACTAATATCTTGTTTTGATTATGTATTGGATTATTTATAAGTTTCATTGTTATGACCGATAAAATCAAAACTAAATTTACAAACAAATAGGCATTTTTGTAGTTGTATTTAAAAATTTTATTAGTTACATCTTATCCTGTAAATGTTATACTAGTGCACTCTATTATTGTTTAATAGCACTCTATATGTTTTAATTATTATATCACATTATATATTTCACTTGCACATTTGAATTATAATGTCCCTCCATATCTAGACCTTGAACAGTTGCATATTTGTTATTTCATACGAAATTTGTCCTTTCATAAAGTTTTTTATTTTTTATTTTTTTTGTAAAATCATAATAAAATGAAATGGATTTATATTATACACTATATAATCATGCGTGTCACGAGTGGGGATAAACAATGATTTGAAAAAATATAATAAACAACCAAAATATTATTGTTTATGAGCCGAATGGAGTAATTGCCCCAGTATGTCTTTAAAGAGTGGAAAATTTTACTGTCTTTTATTTTTATCTCATAAATTATTTCTTTTCTTGTTGGACCAATGGGTCCAATATTTTAGACAATAAGTGCAAATTATTGATCAAATTATTTTTAACAAATACTAATAATAAAAAGTTAATAAATTTTTTAAAAGTTTATGGAGTCCTCATAGGGCTATAAAATAAGCCAAGCTACTTGAACTTGACTTGTGTTTGACTCGTTAAAAACTCGTTCAAGATCAGCTCGTTATGTAAAAAAGCCAAACTAGAACACATTTTGAAGCTCGTTAATTTTCTGAGCTAAGCTCGATAAACAAAAATATAGTAAAAAAATCAAGTTGCTCGATCTCGACTTATAATCGGTTTGATTAAAGTTCATTTGAAATTGACTCAAAAGTTAAACAAACCAAATTTGAACACAATTGCAAGCTCGTTAAGGTTATCAAACAAAGTTTGAATAACTCACTACTCGGCTCGTTTACAGCACTAGGTCCGCCCACATGGGCTATTTTTATTTTTTATTTTTTTTGGGCAAAAAAGGAAGTTAAATTAAAATTACGTAAGATTTATGAAACCAGGAAGAGGAGGAAGATTGCACAAAGAAGAAGTAACATAATTATATATATACTAGCTGAAGGGACCTGTGTAAGGCACAGGATAGTTGTCTGTAATGAAGACCAAGATATGAAAATATTCATTTTTGAAAATGTTGGATAGAACTCTGTTTTCAATAGCATAAACATATTATATATATATATATATATATATTGATATTGCTATGTTAATTGGCAAACACTTAAAATAGCAACAGAACCTGTTATCCAATCTGCGGCACTCCATAGCTGCAAATAAAGAAAACGATGTAAAATAAGTTGCAATATACAAAATTCTTCGCTACTTACCCAAGTATTCCCTCCTTAACTAGAAAAATAAAAGCGAGACTGAAGGTTGAATCATAATGCAAAATGGGCATAAAATTGATAATTAAAAATGTTTGAATGTCTTTAATAATTATGAGATATTATATTATAGATTGGTGACTTGGATATTATTGGTTTTGCCTCTGTGTGGTATTTATTTTGGTTGAGACTTGGATTAAAGTCTATTGACAGTTGGGCATAGTCGGGCATAGACTTGAAGCCTTGGTCCTAAGATTTGCATTAGAATAAAGGCCTAGTGTCTCATATGGCGGGATTCACATGTCCTTTGGGTGCAACCCATAATGATCGAAATTACTGGAAAACTCGTGTCCTTTGGGTGATATCCCATAAAGAGCAAAAGAGGTTGCAGGTGCAATTGTATCTCCTTCTCAATAATGCCGGTTGCATGTATGTAGTTGCATTAAGTTGGACTTGGGTGAGTCTTTATATTTTTATTTATTTATTTATTTATGTATTTATTCTATCATTTTTGGTCTTATAGAGTCAACTTGATCTTGTTGCTGTTGGTGACTGGATTTTTTGTGGATTGTTGTTGCAAGTGTTTGTTTTTCATTTAATTGGTTCATGTGTATGCTTGGAACATATCATTTGGCATCAGGTTAGGAGTTAAGATAAGAAAAACTTCATTTCTTTATTTTCTTGCATCCTTATCTGTACACTTGCACATATCACCTTTTCTTTAGTAGCTTGATAGCATAGCCTCCTACTTGAGCAGTGGAAATGGTCACCCTACAACAGTTTCCGGTGGTCCCTTGGGCAACAGACTTAAGATTTGGATTAGGACATTGGAGTCCTACATTATATTTTGACCCTATATTGTTATATCTTTGGGTATTTGGTTATTTTTCTTTATTGTTGTATTAAACTCCTATATTTTCACTTCATTTTAGTTGGGATTTCAATTGCATAACTGTATTATTATTATTTTGTTGCATTCAGAGCTTTATTTTATGTCGGTAGAATACTATGACTTAGTTCTTCTTATAGTTTGGATTGGCTTTTGGATTATGGTTGGAGTGTGGATGTTTTGGAGACTTTATTTTCTTTAAAAAAAGTTTTCATTAAAATCAAATTTGTGGAAAATATGAATGGATCTACGCAGTCTTGTTCTGAAAATTTTCAAAATAAAAACTATCTTTAAAATGAATTTCAAAACCTATTTTAACTAAAATTTGACGTAGATTCTAATTTTGACTTTAACTTTTCAACACTAACTTTTATTCCTTAAATCTTGTCTTTTTTAAAAACTAGGGTGTGACACATGATGTCCCTTATGCATTGAACAATTGGAGCCATCAACGACTTTGAGGAGTGTGCTTCGGCCCTCAAAGATTTGGAAGAAGAGGTTCGTGGTTACTATTAGAAAAACATCAACTTCAACCGACACGAGCTAGTTGAAATGCTACTAGTTAATGGTTGCTTCATACTTGAACTTTTTATTAGGTACTCTGAAAAGAAGTTTGGAGATGAAAGAGATCCATTATTCAATTCTGCTTAGGGTGTCCAAACTCTCCATCCTGATTTTGTGCTACTTAAGAACCAAATTCCCTGTTTTGTTCTGCAAACTTTGCTTGGCATTGTCAGAAGTTTTGCACGTCAGCCAGCATTGCCACACTACTCACTCACCAAGTATGCTTTAACTTTCTTTCAGTCTGCTTTAGGTTTGAGCAACCAAGGAGTTGAGAGAAAATCCAGCAACCCCATTATCTGTAAACACTTACTTGATATCTTGCACAATGCTCATGTCCCCACCACTCATAAACAAAGCACAAAAGACCATATAATATGGAGATTAAGAGGGTCAGCTGCCACGAAACTTGTGGAGGAAGGAGTTGAATTTGTGGGCAGTGACAGTGATGATTTACTAGATATAAGTTTCAAGAAGGGACGATTGAGAATCCGACCATTACACATATCATAAACAATCTTTAGGAATCTCATCGCCTTCGAGCAGTTTAGGTTTAACAGAACAAATCGCATTGCATCCTATGCCTTGCTTATGGGAAGTCTCATTGGTTCACCACAAGATCATATTGAATTGCAACAGCAGCAAAACGTTGTTATATCCTGCGACTTAGACTTAGATGCCGCTGAAAATTTTAAATCTCTGTGCAAGGAGGTTATTTACTAGGACTTCTATTTTTCCAACTTGTGTAAGGAGGTTAACAATTACCGCATGCAGGCTTGGGTATCACTGGCGCAAATTTAAAACATCTTTGAAGGTCCAGTGGCCTGGTCATAAATGGTAGAGTTGAAAGATGATTATTTCCGTAATCCATGAAAAATAATGGCATCCCCCATTGCACTGATGCTGCTCATCTTCACTACCACACAGACTATCACACTGTTCATTCTTATTATCCTCACTAGTCGATCTGTGAGTTAAGTCTGCAAGTCATGTCTTAGTCATTTACTCATTAATCAATCTGAAGCATTTTATGGTATTTGTTTGGTGTGTGATTTTGCTGCAGTTGTCCATGATGCAGTTAGCCTGGTCGATAATGTGTTGGTGTGTGAATTTGCCATGTGGCAGTAAGACCAGCATCTCACCGAATCATTATTTAAAATACACTTTGCTCTCTCCTCTTTAATGGCTTTAGTGATTTCTCTCCTCTTTTTCATCTGTGTATCTATAAGTCATATAATAACATCTCTTTCTTTAAAATGCATTTGTCATTATGAGCTAATGGCCTCACTTGTTTCTCTTCTCTTCAAAACTGAATTCTAACCTTTTCTCTCTATAGAAAGTTTTCTTCTGAAGGCATTGATTTAGGGTTTGTGTTTTTTAAATTGGGGATTATTACAGAGAATAAGAGATGAAGAGAGATAAGTTTGACTTGTTTGTACTACTGAATCAGCAAAGTTTATTGAAATATTGATTGATGTGGTACCTTTGTACATATTGGATTGATTGGTAGTTTGGATGGAACTTGAGAACGGCTAGCCAGAGAGGCATTAAGAATACCCACAGATAGTGTATGTCTTTGTGTATGTGCATATGTATATGCTTATTTTTGTATATATGTGTGTAAAAATATAAGTACGTAATAGATATATGGGGTTTAAAGAAGAAATGTCTGAACTCTCAAGAGTGATAGAAGAAATAATAAGGATAAAAATGATGAAGAATTGAAGAGGAGAGAGGAAATCGCTAAAGCCATGAAAGAGGAGAGAGGAAAGTGTATTCTAAGTAATGATCCAGTGAGATGCAATCCTTTAGAGGGGTGGTTTTATTGCCACGTGGAGAATTCACACACCAACATGTAATCGATCGGACTATCTGCAGCATGGATGACTGCAGCAAAATTGTGCCCGTTTGTTGGAGCTACGACTCTTCATTTGTTCAAATTCCCACGTTGGCTTTCCTAATAAAAAGGTGTTATTTGTTTGTTTTTGGTGTGAAGCTGCCTCAATGCTTTCTCCTTCATAAATTGCCTTGAAGTAACATAGGTTTTTCATTGCTCAAACACAAATTGTATTTAATGGCCCTATAGTGTCCATAAAGGTTTGATCCTTTTTTGGGTTACTCTTGGGTTGCTATTAAAACAAAAAACACAAATTGTTTAAATATTTACTACGGACAAATATGCAAACTCTCAATTTAAATAAATTCCCAGCTGCTTGAGAGTTTCCAACACAATCACTCTTTATTCTCACCTGTTGACCCAAAGGGTGATCTCCATTGCTTATAATTGATTTTGATGATTACAAAACCTAGTCATTATGATCTAACATGTTTAATTTAAGTATGCAACTTAGCTAAAAAGGATCAGATTTATGGAATATTCATGAACTATCACATATGATCTTGCTAGCACTTTATAAGAGTGCCAACACCAAAATAGTTATATGAGCAGGGTATGAGAAATTGAACAAATTTAGTTTGAAGACCTTCAATCCTCAGGTCTCGATTCCACTAAAAGAATTGTGCAAGCTTGAACAATCTTTTCTCAAAGGCATTTTGAAAAGAAGGCTAAGTGAGAAGTTTGTCAAGATTCATGACAATACAGACAATTGCTAACACATGATAACCAGACAAAGTAAAAGTACTTCAGTATACAAGCAGAGAACCAGATTGCCAACTTAAAAAGGTTTGATAAAGTAAAGAGCTACAAGATGGTATGGAATAACTAAGGAGCTCTCAAAACTGTGAAGGAGTTTAGTAGAGTCAAGACATGTCTACACCATCGAAGATTAATTGTCAAAAGGGATAAATTAAGGTATGTGGAAAGCAACAGCAACTGTAGTAGAGAACCAGATTTCTGGCACCTACCAAGATTGTTGACAATCTTGATCCGAGGCAAATGATAAAATAAAAGGGAGACAAGTTGACAACACAAGTTGAATATTGCTAACAACGGTTGGAAGCACAAGGTGAAGTTTATAAACAATATCGTTGAAGAGCAATAACCAATACAGTGGCAAGTCAAGATTGGTGACACCAGAAAGACGATTGCTGACAATGCTACATCGAAAAATGCCTAGAACCCGATTGGCAGCACTAGTAGAAGATTGCTGACAATCTCGACAGGAAATTGAAATTCGAAAATACGCTCTAACGGTCGGAATTTTCAAAACTGTCTTAGCCGTTCACACATTAAATGCATCCCCAACGACTCTAATGGCTATTTCTTGTGAGAGACTATAAATATATGAGTTCAAACTCATTTATAGGAAAGAGACAAGCTTCTTAAAGTTCAAAAATCTAAAAACCCTAAATCTTCCTCATTACTTCGTAACTGTCATCATCCGAGAGGAGTTATTGAGCTGTAACTTGCATTATCCTCACTTCTAAGAGTGACATTGATTATCTTATAACTGTATTACCTTCTAAAGGTTGTTGTAACCCCTAAAAGCTTAAGTGTAGCTTAACAACACTTGGCAAGATTGAGAGCTTGGTTAAAGCTTCTCGACTGTAAGGATTTGGTGTAAATCCTTGGATGTAATAGTGAGCTAGGCACTAGAAGAAACTAGCAGCTGTGTAAGAAGAAGATTACATAGTGGAACCCCTCAAGAGGATTGAGGAAGACAGGACGTAGGCAAGGTTTAAGCCAAACCTCTGTAAATCTCTTGTTCTCTGCTCTTTTCTATTCATATGTGTGTGAATGATTTTTATTGAATGATTGTGCATGTTATTCTTGATTGACGGCAATCTAATTTCATACGAGCCTCATTTCCTGTTTGTTGTTTTTGCCAAAAACTGAGTTTAAATTAACCAAAAAAATCCAATAATTTTAAAGATCCCAATTCACCCCCCCTCTTGGGATTGTCCTTGACCCAACAATTGGTATCAAAGCCTGGTACTCACATATAGTGGCTTTACATCCTTAAGTAAGATCCATGGCCAATATTGCTGGAACATCATTAACAGAAGGTCAAAGCACAAATAGATCTCCCTTGTTTAATGGGATGAACTATAATTACTGGAAAAACAGAATGAAAATTTACATTCAATCTGTGGATTATGAACTGTGGAGAGTCATTATGAATGGACCTAGGATCCCCACTAAAAGAATTGAAACTGGTGAAGTGGTCAAGCCTGAAGATGAATGGGATGCTGATGACTTTAGAATTATGCAAACTAATGCAAAAGCTATGAATGTGTTGTATTGTGCACTTGATCCCATTGAATTTAATAGAATTTCAACTTGTGACACTGCTAAAGAGATTTGGGATAGGCTAGAAGTCACTCATGAAGGGACTAATCAAGTAAAGGAATCTAAAATAAATCTTCTTGTACATAACTATGAGATATTTAAGATAAAACCTAAGGAATCAATTACTGAAATGTTTACCAGGTTCACTGATATTATAAATGGGTTAAAATCTCTTGAAAAGATTTATTCTAATAGTGAACAGGTAAGGAAGATACTTAGATCTCTACCCAAGAGTTGGGAAGCCAAAGTGACAGCAATAGAGGAAGCTAAAAATCTGAATACATTGCCTCTAGAGGAATTGCTGGGGTCACTTATGACCTATGAGCTAACTCAAAGACAAAACACTCTAGAGGATAAGGAGAGAAAGAAGAGAACAGTGGCCTTCAATTCTGCCTCAAATGCACCAAATAGTGATGAAGAAAAGGATGAAGACTTAGTTCTCATTACGAAAAAATTCAAAGGTTCATAAGAAAGAAATGGAGGAAAGGAAAAACGTTTGAAGCTAAAGGAGAACCAAGCAAAAGAGACTCCACCATAATTTGCTTCGAATGCAAGAAACCAGGCCATATCAAGTCTGAATGTCCGCTATTCAAGAGGAGAAGAAAAAGAAGCAAGAAAGCTGCAACAATGGCAGCAACCTTAAGTGGCAGTGAAGAATAGCTCAAATGATGATTCTAACACTGAAGAAGTTGCAAATCTCTGTTTGATTGCCCAAGAAGAAGAAAATGAGGTATCTAATCCTGACTATACTCTAGATGAACTCCAAGATGCCTTTCATGATTTAATGGATGAAGTAGAAAAATTGGGAGCCAAAAACTGTTTGCTCAAGAAAATGATTTCTACTTTGACTAAAGAAAATGAAATGTTGATTTCTGAAAATAATTCTTTCACAGAAAAGATTAAAGATTTGGAAAACTCTCTTGAAAAATTTTTCAAAGAGAGAGAAAACCTTGACTCGATTTTAGCAAATAAAAAATGCACTTTTGACAAAAGAGGAATTGGTTGCAGTTTGTTTATGAAAAAGAAGTCATACAAAAATTTCTTTGCTTAACCAAATGCCTCCTATAATAGATGTTTTTACTGTCAAAAATTTGGTCATTATGCTAGTCAGTGCTGGTTACAAAAAACTTCTTCAAAAGATAACAAGATGAAATAGATGCCAAAGGAAATTGTTGACACTAACTCTGCTGGACCCAATATAAAGTGGGTACCAAAAATCAGAACTTAAAATCTGCTCTGTGCAGGTTTGCTTAAGATCCCATGTGAAGAAAGAAGTATGGTATTTGGACAGTAGCTGTTCAAGGCACATGTCAGGGGATGAAAGTCATTTCTCCTTACTTACACCTAAAGATGGAGGAATGGTTACCTTTGGTGACAATAGCAAGGGTAAAATTATTGGAATTGGCAGTATTAGTAAGAAATCCTTCACTATAATTGAGAATGTGCTTCTAGTTAAAGGTCTTAAGCATAACTTACTAAGCATCAGTCAGCTACATGACAAAGGCTTCAAGGTACTTTTTGAATCCTCAAAATGCTTTGTGGTGAATATCATTGATGGTTATATTGCCTTGACAGGAATTAGACAGGGTAACATATATGTTTTCTATTTGAATAATCTGTCTGCATCTAATTTAATATGTTTATCTATTGTAAATAAGCCTGATGCCTGGTTGTGGCATAAGAAATTAGGACACACCAGTATGAGCACAATTTCTAAAACTGCAAGACATGACATGGTGGTTAGCCTACCCAAAATCAAGCTTGAAAAGGATAAAGTATGTGATGCATGTCAAAAGGGTAAGTAGATCAGAGAATCTTTTAAATTAAAAATAGAAATTTCAACTACAAGACCTCTACAATTACTTCATATGGACTTATTTGGACCTACCAGAACTCTTAGTCTTGGAGGAAAACAGTATGCTTTAGTAATTGTGGATGACTATTCTAGATATACTTGGACTTACTTTCTTGCCCACAAAGATGAAACTTTATCTATGTTTGCCAAGTTTTGCAAAAGAGTTCAAAATGAAAAGGGCTTTGCCATATCTGCTATTAGAACAAACCATGGAGGAGAATTTGATAGCTCCCCATTTGAAATTTTATGTGATGAGAATAGCTTTGAGCATAATTTCTCTACTCTTAGAACTCCTCAGCAAAATGGTGTTGTTGAAAAGAAATATAGGAATTTAAAAAAAATGGCAAGAACTATATTTTGTGAGAATGCTCTACCTAAATATTTCTGGGCTGAGGCAGTGAATACTGCCTGTTATGTTCTTAACAGAATTCTTGTTAGAAGACATCTGAAAAAGACGCCTTATGAGCTATGGAAAGGGAGAAAACCAAATATTTCTTATTTCCATGTCTTTGGTTGCAAATGCTTTATTCTTAACAATAACAAAGATAATCTAGAAAAATTTGATGCTATGTCTAATGAAGGGATTTTTCTTGGATATTCTATGCATAGTAAAGCTTTTAGAGTATTTAACAAAAAAACTTTGGTAGTTGAAGAATTCATTCATGTTACATTTGATCAAACTAACTCTCCTACAAGTAGAAATGATGAAGCAGATAAACCAGATCCAAATGCTTGCAATATAAAAGAAGTGCCAACACCTGGAGCATTTATACCAGCAAAAAGTAGAGAAGCTGAATTTGAAGAAAAAGAACCAAGACCAACCATATCTCAACAAATGAGGGACTACCACAAGAATGAAAATTTGTACAGCATCATCCTCAAGATCAAATTCTGGGTGATCCATCAAAAGAAGTAAGGACCAAATCTTCTATTAGAAATCTGTGTGCACATTTTGCCTTCTTATCACAGATGGAGCCAAAAACCTTTCAAGTAGAGAAAGATGAATGTTGGATCAATGCTATGCAAGAAGAATTAAATCAGTTCGAAAGAAGCAAAGTATGGAACCTAGTGCCTAGACCTGAAGGATATCCAATTGTAGGCACCAAATGGGTTTTCAAAAACAAAGTAGATAAAGTTGGCACTATCATCAGAAACAAAGCAAGGTTGGTAGCTCAAGGCTATAGTCAACAGGAAGGTATTGACTACGATGAAACTTTTGCACCTATTGCTAGATTAGAAGCAATTAGGATGCTACTTGCTTTTGCATGTTTTAAAGACTTTAAGGTTTATCAAATGGATGTCAAAAGTGCATTCTTAAATGGTGTTATAAGTGAAGAGGTGTATGTTAAGCAACCATCAGGTTTTGAAAATGATAAGTTTCCTGATCATGTTTTCAGATTGTCCAAGGTATTATATGGCCTAAAACAAGCACCTAGAGCTTAGTATGAAAGACTAAGCAGTTTTCTGTTGAAAAATGATTTTACAAGAGGCAAAGTTGACATTACTTTATTTATCAAAAACAAAAATTCTGACATACTTATTATACAGATATATGTAGATGATATTGTCTTGGGATCTACTAATGAAAATCTGTGCAAGGAGTTTGCTAAAAGCATGCAGGGGGAATTTGAGATAAGCATGATGGGGGAGTTGACATTCTTCCTTGGGCTGCAAATCAAGCAATCAAGAGATGGAATCTTCATAAGTCAGTCAAAGTACATCAAGGATCTGCTCAAAAGATTTAATTTTGAAGATCTAAAAGAGATCAGTACACCTATGAACATGTCAACCAAATTGGAGGCAGATGATACAGGTAAGTATGTTGATACAAAACTGTTTAGAAGCATGATAGGATCTCTGATGTACTTAATTGTAAGTCGACCTGACATCATGTTTAGTGTGTGTATGTGTGCAAGATTTCAAGCTAATCTTAAAGAGTTACACCTCACTTCTATAAAAAGAATTTTTAGATACTTAAAATAGACTTGCAATCTTGGTATCTGGTACCCAAGTGGTACATTATTTCAACTTGTTGGATACACTGAGGCAAATTATGCTGGAAGTAAAACTGATCAAAAAAGCACCAGTGGTGCATGTCAATTTCTTAAAAACATGATAGTATCATGGTCCAGCAAGAAACAGAATTCAGTGGCCCTTTCTATTGCAGAAGCTGAGTATATAGCTACTGGTAGCTGCTGTGCTCAGGTTCTATGCATTAAACAACAACTTGAAGATTATGAACTCACTTTGATCATATCCCTATCAGATGTGACAACACCAATGCAATAAATCTGACTAGGAGCCCTATCCAACACTCTAGAACTAAACACATTGAGATTAGGCACCATTTTATTAGAAACCATACACAAAAAGGTGACATCAATCTAGAATTTGTCAGCACCAATCATCAATTGGCTGACAATTTTACCAAACCTTTGAATGAAGATAGATTTTGCATGATTCGAAGAGAACTTGGTATGTGCAATCCTGTTTGATAGACATTGCGTGTTATTATTTATTTGTCATGTATGGATTTCTTTCATGATCTTAGTTATCTTAATTTGAGTATTGTTCGAAGATGCATGAGTGTCGCCAATATTGGCTAGTGTTGACAATCACTAAATTCTTATTGAGAATTTTATATGATTACTACACATTGGCAGCACTTATAAAAAGTGTCAGCACTTCTGCATACTTAAAACTGTCTGGTCACCACTTATAAATACTCGAAGCCCTAGATTGTTGACCTACTTTGACATTTTAGTTTTCATATTCTGAAGATAACCGTTCCCTCCACTTTTCAAATCCTATAAACCACCTTTATATACTTTGAATTAAACCTTATTCTCACCAAAAACTTCTCAAGAAGCACTTGTAGCAGCAAAAATCGAAGAATGGCTGAAATTTCTCATGATCCCAACGTTAAACAAACTGTAACTGCTCCTCTCACCACTGATCGAAAAGCGAAGAAGAAAACTGGAAAGGAAAAGGGGGAATCGAGCAAAATGGGATAAGTATCGAAGAAAAGAAAAAGGAGTGATCAAGAAAAGGCTATGGAAGAAGAAGTATCAGACCCCAATATTCTGAAGAATGATCTTTATTTCAATCGGGTCTTACTGAAGGAAAGGTACAAAACTTCTTTTTGTACCAGAAAAGTTATAAAGGGTAGATTTGTTGATTTGGACTTCTTTGAGGGGATGGGGATCAAGTTTAGAGAAAAAATTTCTTATCTGGGGTGGCTAGAAATGGCTAGCTTGAAAAAGAAGGTTTACCTAAAACTGGTGAGGCATTTTTATGCCAATCTCAAGCCATCCACCAGTAACCCCAACAGATTGACCAGTTTTGTGAAGGGGGTAAAAGTAAAACTCAATGGAAGGGTTTTAGAAAGCATTTTTTGCCTTTCTAGGGTTGGCATTGAGAATCTACCTAAGAATCCTAGAGAAGTATTCGTTGTGATTTTGGGGAAGGAACTAAGAAGTAAGAAACGGAAAATAATAACCTCTGATGAACTCTCTTTGGAACTGAAAATAGTTCATCACTTCCTGAACCATTGCCTACCTCCAAGGAGTGGCAGATTTGACTACATCTCTAAGAAGTAGATGCTCCTTCTATGATGTTATGGAAGCACATACAAGAAACCTCACATAACCATTATCCCTCTGGACAAAATGAGAGCAGCTTCCACCCACAAGACCAATGGCCTACCATATGGTATGGCCCTTACTAGGATCTTCAAACACTTTGGTATTGAGCTTACAGGAGAAAATGGAGAAGCTGTGAAGGAAAGATTAGATGGGATTAATGAGTCAACTCTGAAGAGCATGAGGTATGAGAAGAATACTGAAATAGACCAATGGGTTAGAAAGAGAGACAATCACCCTGTTACTGCCTCATCATCACAGGCAGAGCCAGAGGAACCTGAGGATTTCAATTTTCAAACTAAAATAGTTGGGCTAATGCATCAGTTTGATTCTAAACTTAGCAAGTACCTAACTGTGGTTAAGACTTTGGAGACAAGGGTGGGGCAGCTGTCCATGGAAGTGAAGAACATCAAAATGGAAATCAAAGAGGGAATTCTAAGAGCCTTGAAAGAAGATAAGGTTGCCTCTGGATCTAGAGAAAAAGAATCTGAATCTGAAGAAGAATCTGACCAAGGGGTGTCTGGTGTGAAGAAATCTGCAGAAAAAGTTCTTGCAGAAAAAGGGACTCAGGGGGGAAGAACTAGAACAAGGCCATAAAGCTACAGAAGCAGACCCACGAGAAGAAAAGGAAACTGCAGAAGTTGAGAAACAACTAGATGTGGAGAAAGAGGTTGAAGCCCCAGCTGTTGAGCAGTCTGAGAAGAGTGCCACAGAAGAACAAGAATCAGCACCTGAGCATTCTGAAGTTCCAGATAAAGGGAAAGCTCCTGCTGCGTGTGCTGACCCTTCTGCACCTCCCTCTTCTTTTCGTCCGTCCAAACCCAGATACAAGCAACGAACCAGAAAGAAAGTCCCCTTCCATCCTATCACTAAACCTTATGGCCTTAGAAATAGACCTGGCAAAGGAGTTTCTAACACCCCTGATGATCCTTTCATTCTGTGACCCTACATATCACTTTATTTTATTTTATCTCTGTTTTGGGATATTGTTGGCTTCTTTTGGACCAGTTTGTTGAACAATCTCTTTCAAATTCCATGCATTTACTTTGTGCTTCAGTGCTTTATCTCTATTTGGATGATATTGCTTGGTTGCTTGCTTCCTTTACATACTTCATTTCCATTTTAACATTTTTTGCTATTGTACTTGTCAATTTTATTTTTATACCTTTTTGATTTCTTAACAAAAAGGGGGAGAACATACCTGTTGTACCTGTTGGTATCATATATTGCCTTATGATGAATTGATTATTGTCCTGTGACTTGAGATAGTCAGCTAAATTGATGTCTGGATCTATTCCTAAAATAAGGGGGAGGATCTCATATTATATGCTTATAAAGGAGGTTTTGTCATCATCAAAAAGGGGGAGATTGTTGACCCAAGGGGTGATCTCCATTGCTTGTAATTGATTTTGATGATTACAAAACTTAGTCATTATGATCTAACACGTTTAATTTAAGTATGCAGCTTAGCTAAAAAGGATCAGATTTATGGAATATTCATGAACTATCACATATGATCTTGCTAGCACTTTATAAGAGTGCCAACACCACAATATTTATATGAGTAGGGTATACGAAATTGAACAAATTCAGTTTGAAGACACGTGTATAATGGATATTTGTGTTGATCTCTATGGCAAGCTCATTTTGAAGACCTTCGATCCTCATATCTCATTTCCACTAAAAGAATTGTGCAAGCTTGAACAGTCCTTTCTCAAAGGCATTTTGAAAGAAAGCTAAGTGAGATGTTTTTCAAGATTGATGACAATACAGACGATTGCTAACACATGATAACCAGACAAAGTAAGAAGACTTCACTATACAAGCAAAGAACCAGATTGTCAACTTAAAATGGTTTGATAAACCAAAGAGCTACAAGATGGTATGGAATACCTAAGGAGCTCTCAAAGCTGTGAAGGAGTTCAGTAGAGTCAAGACATGTCTACACCATTGAAGACTGATTGTCAAAACGGATAAATTAAAGTTTGTGGAAAGTAACAGCAACTGCCGTAGAGAACCAGATTGCTAGCACCTATCAAGATTGCTGACAATCTTGATCTGAGGTAAATGATAAAATAAATATTGAGACAGATTGACTTCACAAGTTGAATATTGCTAACAACTATATGGAAGATCAAATCTCAAATAGCAACTGTTGGAAGCACAAGGTGAAGTTTATAAACAACATCGTTGAAGAGCAATAACCAATACAGTGGCAAGTCGAGATTGGCGACACCAGAAAGACGATTGCTGACAATGCTACATCGAAAAATGCCTGGAACCCAATTGGCAGCACTAGTAGAAGATTGCTGACAATTTTGATAGGAAACTAAAATTCGAAAATACGCTCCAACAGTCAGAATTTTCAAAACTATCTTAGCCGTTCGCACATTAAATGCATCCCTAACGGCTCTAACAGCTATTTCTTGTGAGAGACTATAAATATATGAGTTCAAACTCATTTATGGAAAAGAGACAAGCATCTTAAAGTTCAAAAATCTAAAAACCCTAAATCTTCCTCACTACTTCGTAACTGTCATCATCCGAGAGGAGTTATTGAGCTGTAACTTGCATTATCCTCACTTCTAAGAGTGACATTGATTATCTTATAACTGTATTACCTTCTAAAGGTTGTTGTAACCCTGAAAGCTTGAGTGTAGCTTAACAATACTTGGCAGAATCGAGAGCTTGGTTGAAGCTTCTCAGCTATAAGGATTTGGTGTAAATCCTTGGAAGTAATAGTGAGATGGGCACTAGAAGAAACTAGCAGCTGTGTAAGAAGAAGATTACATAGTGGAACCCCTCAAGAGGATCGAGGAAGAGAGGACGTAGGTATGGTTTAAGCCAAACCTCTGTAAATCTCTTGTTCTCTGCTCTTTTCTGTTTATATGTGTGTGAATATTTTTTGTTGAATGATTGTGCATGTTATTCTTGATTGACAACAATCTAATTTCATAAGTGCCTCATCTCCTATTTGTTGTTATTGCCAAAAACTGAGTTTAAATTAACCAGAAAAATCCAGCAATTTTAAAGATCCCAATTCACCCTCCCTCTTGGGATTGTCCTTGACCCAACATCACCTACTCACCGTCTCTTTTTTTTTTTTTTTTTTTGTACATAGGAAATTAAAACTAGCAAACCAAAAAAGAAAGCAAAACAAAATAAAAGAAAAAGAAAAAACAAAAGAAAAACTAGGATATGATAAACATCACTCCTGCCACATCAGCTAGGAGTAATGGCTTTAGACCAATAGGGGGATCATCCAGCTTAACCAGTTCTTGATCAGTAGCAGCTCCAAGATTAGTGAGGAAATCCGCACATCCATTGCCTTGCGTGAGGATGTGGCAAACTGTGGACTTGAAACTTGCACTTACGAACTTACAATCTTCTATCAAGGCTTTCATCAGATGGTTTTTTTGCCACAATACCTCCTTTAATGAGCTCCACTGTAGTGGCTCAATTATCACATCTTTAGTAAACAGCAAGCCTTGGAACAACGCCCATAATTCTGCTCCCAGATTTTTGGTAATGCCAATGTTACCAATGAAACCTGCCTTCCAAATTTGATGATTGTCTCTCAAGATGCCAGAAAAGCCAACTTCACCTGGGCATCCTTTAGCACTCCTATCTACATTGAGTTTGAGGATACTTGCAGCAGGAAAGTTCCATTTTAATTAGTTCTAGCACCCTAGGTTCCTATAATCAATTTCATTATTATTCTTTGCATTGATCTCCATAGCTAGGCTTTAGATATTATTTATTGTAATATCCTCCAAGGTGTGTCTATTATCTATAACTTGTTCATTCCTAGCTTTCCACAAATTCCAGATAATTGATATAAACATTAAATACCAAGGGATACCATCCCAAACAGAATCAGTGGTATTTTTAACATTAGTAGTAATCCATTGACTCAAGTTCAATCCAGTATCAATCTGGATATGCCACTGATCCCGAAGTTTGTGCCATATGGCCCTTCTCTGTGGACAATTTCTTAAGATATGCATTGTATCTTCTATAGAATGGGTGCATCTTTCGCAATTAGCAGTAGGTATGATATTTGTACCATTTATGAGTTTGTTAGTAAGCAATCTATCTTGGATAGCTAAGCAGATAAATCCTTTTATGTTTTTTAGGGAACTTGATTTTCCAAATTCATTCAAGGTTAGGAGCATTCAGAATTGTTCATTCTCAGTGATGTGCTCATAAGAAGATTTAGTATCAAAAACCCTTCTGTTATCAAAATATCTGAGGGGTGAATTTAGGAAGAGGAGTTTTCATAATATCATTTCTAATCTGGCTAGGGATAACACTATTGATGCTACTAATGTTCCAGTTATTGTTGATGTTAATAAAGTCAGCTATTTTGGTTTGGTCATCAAGATGAGGAATACTATCTGTCAAAGGACTAGGGCCACACCATCAATCATTCCAAAAGAAAATATTATTACAATTACTTACAATCCATTTGGCTCCTTTACTTGGAATGTGCTTGGTTTTAGTAATGCCTCTCCAGATGTGGGAGGCTCGTCTCTTTCTAGGCCAATTATCGAAAGAATTAGAAGCAAGATATTTATCTTTTAGCACCTTGACCCATAGGGAATCCTTATTATTCTTGATGTTGCAACCAAGCTTAGACAAAAATTTCCATATTGTTATCTCTGGTTTTCCAAATCCCTAGACCACTCTTTCTTTTACTCTTACATACCTTACCCTAGTTGACAAGATGAATTTTTTTCTTCCTACTATAATCACCCCACAAAAAGTCTCTATTGATTTTATCAATATTATCACATATGGAAATGAGGAGGGCACTGGTCTGCATGGTGTAGTTAGCCATGGTAGAAGTGACACATTGTATGAGACTAGTCGTACCAGCCACAGATAAAAGTTTGGTATTCCAACCAGTAAGCCTTTTTTGAATCTTTTCAATGATGAACCCATAGTTGGCTTTACTAGCTCTAGAGTGGATTAAAGGGGTGCCTAAGCATTTCCCAATATCCTTGGTAAGAGATATCCCACATTAAAGACTCAAGGCAGTAGCTTTATTTCTCTGAACATTGGGAGACACGAAAAAATTTTGATTTAGATAAATTGATATTTAAACCAGACATAGAGCAAAAATTATTAAGGACTTCAAGAATAATATCACAACATTGCTCATTAGCTTTAGATTAAAGAATGCGATTATCAGCAAAGAAAAGATGTGATAGAGTCATACCATTCCTGAAGGCTTTCAAGCCTTTCCAAACTTTGTTCTCCATTTTATCAATGATCATTCTAGAAAGTCTATCCATACATAGCACAAATAAATATGGAGATAGGGGTCATCCTGCCTTAGACCTCTCTTACAATTAAAAGGATGTAGAGTGTCTCCATTCTAGAGGATGGAGAATTCAACACCCATCACACAACTCATGATAAGCTCTACCTAGCAATTAGGAAAATTAAGCTCTTCCAAAGTACTTCTAATAAAAGGCTAATTGATTTTGTCATAAGCTTTTTCAAGGTCTATTTTAAGAATCATACCTCTCTCTTTACCTTTGGAATGCTGTATAGAGTGGAGAATTTCTTGGGTAATTATGATCTTATCAGTGGTGCTCCTCCCAGGAATAAAGCTATGATGTCATCTTCCCTTTCCAAATGTTATCAGTGATGTTATGTATTGTTCGGTAAAAGGAATAATGGTATACATATGAAATAAGTGTATGATATATTCATGTATAATCTTAATCTTTAAAAAAATTTATAAACTTCACTAGAATGATGTAGCAACATTACCAAATTATGATTCATATATATGCGGCATGCCAGCAATTGTTACTAATAGTGGTTTGACTGTGATTGTGTGATTCAGATGTCTTATTTCAGTACTTCATTGGATGAAAATATAGATAAATTAATTAAGATTCATCAACAAAGATTCACAAATTAAGAAAAAATTTTCATTAATTTGCCATGATATTTTCTTAAAGTAGGGGTGGAAAGACTCATAGTAAACAAAAATTCACTTATTAATAGAACTACTTTTTACCAATCTGTGAAGATACTTACTATGAGCCAATAATAGAAAATCTTGAATGTAAGTACCCCATTCTTGCTCACTCAGAAATCTCCAGTTCGGCCAGACTCACATTCAAACTGATATAGACACATTCAATTCTAAACCAACTTTCCAGACTCAATCCAATCAATCAACCACTTCGCGGGCCCACTGGGCCCAATAAAGGCAAAATGACAAAAAAATACCCTTGGGGCATTGCTCGGTCCAATTCTAGTTGGCACATCTTCCTAGACAGTAAGTTCCTATTTTAATATCAATTTCAATCCCAGTCCAGACCAATCAAACTCAAACTGACACATCTTTCGAGAAAGTTAATCCCTTAAATAGTAAGTTCCTCTAGTCTGGCACGTTTACCAAGAAAACTCATTGAAACGGTAAGTCCCTTCAAACCTATCTACTAGGACAAAACCCAAGTCCCCGAGATGGTAGAATAGTTCACTTCTGGCGCATGCTAGCCCGCCAATGTAGAATGTCCATTATTCGGCACATCTTTCAAGAAAGTTGATCCTTCAGACGATAAGACCATCTAGCAGCTTCTTGAGATCAGGCAGTCTCTTGAATGAATGCACACCGTCAGAATGATAGAAACACTCACAAACATCGCAACCATCAAAGTGATGGAAACATTCGCAAATAGGTCGACATTGGGAATTGCCAACAAACCCCAATGTCCCGGTAGCGAACATGCCTCTAGGCTGTGACCCGTTACCAAAGGACGGGATACCTTTGGAAACCAACTCGTCACACACCGTCAGAGTGACGAAAAACACTCAAAACCCGAGTCAACACCAATACTTGCTAGCCCACTCTTGTAAAAAATGACCAAACTGTCCCTTGGGTCCTTCTGGCGTGCTTCTCAAGAAAATACCTAAGTCCTCAAAGCGGCAAGTCTACCCTTCCAAGATTGTCCCAAAGACAATCCTGCACATCCAAGTGCATTCCAGTCGGTTCTGGACTAATTTCGAGACCATCCGGTCAAAATGACCATCCAATCACCTCCGGGAACCACACCGGCTCTGGGTATCAAACTGGTAACCTCCCAAGAATGCTTTTAATAGTATTCTTAACCTTCCAACATCTTTTTGGATCATTTCGAGTCTATTCCGACTAACTTGATTCAAAATGATCGTTTTACCCCTAGTAGGCCGATCGTCTTTTCTAACCACACCAGCTCTATGTATTAAACAGGCAATCCCTCGGAACACTCTCAATAGTATTTTTAACCTTCGAGCCTTCTCACGGGTCACTCCAAGTCCATTCCGGTATTTTTTTTATTCTATTGATCGTTTTGCTCCTGGCAGGTTAGTTGACCTTTTAAAATATTCCGGCATTGGTTCTCAAGCCAGTTCGCTCTAGGACACTCTCTCAAGGGTTCCCATCCATTCCTGGCCGAGTCTGGTCACTTGGAACCCTCTGAATCATTCCCAAACTTTTTGGAGTCACTCCTAGTGGAGTCAAGCCGAAAATTGCATAGTAGTCACTAGGACAGGTGCCCAAATCTTTTGCCATGTGTTCCAAGGGTCAAAAAATACGTTTCTTGCCACCCTAATAAAAACTTTTCCACGTAGCTAGCGCCACTACCAATAAATGGCCTAGCGCCACTAGGAGTGGCACCAATGTAATATTTGCCCTAGCGCCACTGCAATAGGCGCTAGGGTTGTTTTAGTTGCCTATAAATACAAACCCTCCCCCTGCGTAAAAAAGGTCCACAAACTCTGTCTCTCTGAAAAGTCAGAGCTCAAAGTCTCCCCAAACCCTAATTCTGTCAAGCTTCTTCAAGCCCTAGCCTCCATACACTCAAACCCTAACCTCTATACGCCATATACACTCAAACGCAAGCCTCAAAGCCTCCATTGAAGACTCAAGTGCTACAACTTCAAAGCTCCCAAGATTCAAGAAAAGCCAAGCAATCAAAGCAAGAAGAATACGGGGTTGGTTTTCTATTTATTTTTATGTAATCCCCCTTCTCTTCTCCCTCCTAACCCACTTAGGTTTTCTTCTATTTTAATCCCCATCTTCTACCTCCTCTTCTTGCATGCTTGAAACAAGGGACTCCCCAATTCATGCCTAGGAAGGACTGTTGAAGGTCACCGTGCTGAGAGCTTTCTTCTAGTTCAACCTTTGATAGTGTGGGTTCGGCCCATTTAATTATGTAGTGAAACCTAACCTTGTGTGTTCACGACCCTATTGCATTGTGCATGTCATATTCATACATTCATTCAAAATTGCTTTCAAAATTATTTTCCAACTTGCATCAAAGTTGTTTTCAAATTTGCATTCAAAATCTCTTTCCTTCAAACTTTTTTTCAAAATCACATTCCTAAAGTGATTCTAGCCATTCCATGGTTAGGGTTGTTTTAGAAAAGTATTATATTCAATGTGACTATCAAGGTCCAAATTTTGGATGTAAACCCTAAATTATTATTATTATTATTTTTTTATCAAAACCATAATCTTAAGATGATTCTAGCCATTCCATGGTTAGGATTGTTTTAGGAAGGTGTGATATTCAATGTGATTATTATGGTCCATATTTCAAATCCTTGTTGTTTTCAAAATCACAACCCTAGAATATTTCTAATATTTTCATAGTTAAAATTATTTTAGAAAAGTGAAATATTCACAAGACTTGTAAAAGTCCATATTCAAACCTCTTTCCAAATTATTTTTTCAAATCTACTTCCCCAAAACTCTTTTAAAAAATCTACTTCCTAAAAACTCTTTCCAAAGATCTACTTTTCAAAAACTCTTTGTCTTGAAGTCCAAGTCAAGCCCTAGAATCCATGGTTAGGAAACCCTAGTTCCCTTTCTTAAAATCATGACTTTCTATTTTACCTCAAATTATAGGTTTCCAAAACTATTTTCTACATCAAATCATAAGTTTCCAAAATCTTTTTTTCTACACTAAATCATAGACTTCCAAATCCAGGTGTCGCGCCCAGATTTTTCGCACTCGAGGAATACTTACACAAGCGGGAAAAATGATGTACTCTCTCGTTAGAACTCACCCTCCTAGAAGAATGAGTGCGACTAGGTTTGAATTGAAAATTAATTTGAATAAAGGGCTTTTGAAAACAGTTTGGAGTCGCCACCTAACTTGATTAAGGTGAGTTAGGTCACCTAAAAACTAAGCATAATCCGAAAACTACACTTAGGGCTTTTGGAAAACGGTTTTGAAAATATCTCCTCAAGAGAGGGTTTTTAAGAAAACAGGTTATTTAGCAACCTTTGGAAAACATTTAGCCCTTTTTTGAAAATAACTTCTTTTGGTCTTTGAAATCAGTGATCTAGATTCGGAGGTTGGTTACGTGTAGGGAAGACGCACTAAGGCATCACCCTGCCCTGCCCTTTCGGTACCTACATGTCAATCTACCCTAGATTTACCTATGAGAGTCTTTAACTAACTAATGTTCAATCCTATCCACTTTAGAAAACAATGTTTGAAAAGAAACTAACATGATGCATGATATGCATGTGCAAAGAGAGAAAAGAAGAATTTGATTTGATTTGAAAAGAAAGAGATAGAAATTTAAATTTGGAAAAAAAAAGTTTTGGAAATTGAAATTGAAGATTGAAAATAGAAATAGATCATGGAATTGAAAACTTGAAGAAAATTGTAGGATTGGAGATTCGAAAGAAGTTGTAGAAATAGAGATTTGAAAAATGTTATAGAAATTGAGATTTGAAAAATGTAGTGGAATTTGAAACTTGAAAGAAATTGTGACCGCACCCATGAGGGTTGCCTACGTATCCTTTGGGAGGAATCAGGTCAGTCGTAGTTCGGACAAGAGTCCGATTGAAAATAGAAGAGTTGATTTGAAGAAGGAGATTGAATTGGAAATTGAATTGGAAGATTCAGAGATTGAACTTTGATTAGAAGATTTGAAAAGATTTGATTTTGAAAGACTTGGTTTTAGGAAACCTAGACTTAGGAAAGAGACTTAGGAAAGATTGAATTTAGGAAATGTTTGAATTTGGAAAGTTCGGATTAGGAAAGTGTCATTTTAGGGAAGTTTCAAATTAATAAAGTTTTGAATTAGGAAAGTTTTCAAATTAGGAAAGTTTCGAAATTAGGAAAGTGTTGGATTAAGAAAGTTTTAAAATAGGAAACATTTCATTTTAAGAAAGTTTTGAAATTGGAAAGTTTTGAATTTAAAATGTTTTGAAATAGGGAAGTTTTGAAAATTGAAAAGTTTAGAAAATAAGGAAGTTTTGAAAATAAGAAAGTTTTGAGTTTAGAAAGTTTTGAAATTTGGAAAGATTTGAAATTTAGAAAGTCCAAGATTTAGAAAGTTTTAGAGTTTTAAAAAATCTTGAGATTAGAAAATGTTTGAATTTAGGAAAGGTTTGAAAAATTAGATTTGGAAAGTTGAGATTTGGAAAAGGGGTAGGATTAGGAAAGGGTTGAATTAGGAAAGATTTGAAAGTTGAGTTTTAAAAATTTAGGAAAGATTTTTATGTTCAAGTTTTGGAAACTTAAGATTTAGGAAAGTGGAGGATTAGGAAGGATTGGATTTTGTTTCTAAAAAACGAAGGTTTGATTTTGTTTCCAAAAATGGAGGATAAGATTTAGTTTCCTAAACGGGAAGATTGGATTTGGTATGAATTTGGAAAGGGAAGTTTCTAGAAACCCTAGATTTGGAAAACTATGGTTTTGACGTAGAAAATAGGAGGTTTTGGAAATGAGTATCGTTTGAATGTGAAAATAAGAGGTTTTGGAAACCTAGGTTTTAAGGCAAGTTTGAAAACCATGTTTTTAGAAAGAAAATTAGGGTTTCCTAATTGTGAGTTCTACGGCTTGACTTAGGCTCTAAGGAAAGAGTTTTTGGAAGGTGCGTTTTTGAAAACGAAGGTTTTTAGAAGAGAATCCTATGGAGGAGTTTTTAGAAAGTGAATTCGAAGAGAGAGTTTTTGGAAAGAGATTTTAAAGGGGAGGAATTTGAAAAGAGAGTTTTTAGAAGGTATAAAAACATCTCACTTTTCTAAAGCTATTCTAGCCATAAGAAGGCTAAAACCACTTTAAGAAAGTGGTTTTGGAAAACAAGGAGTTTTGAAAATATGGACCATATTGGTCACTTTGAATATAACACTTTCCTAAAGCAACTCTAGCCATGGAAAAGCTAGAATCACTCTAGGATTGTGATTTTGAAAACATGTTTTGAAAAATGAGACTTTGATGCAATTTTGAAAACAAGTTTGAAAATGATTTTGAAAACAACTTTGAAAACGACTTTTGGAAAATGCAAGACCATGATATGCACATGCAATTTTGGGGTAGTGAACATACAAGGTTAAGGCTTCACCACATGATCAAGGGGGGGCCGAAACCACGTGGTCTCCGGTTAGACTAGAAGAAAGCCCCCGACACAGTGACTCTCCAATAGTCTAATCCTACACATGAACCGGAAGTCCCCTTGTTTCAAGCATGCAAAGAAAGGGAGGGAAAGAGATGGGGGATTAAAATAGAGAAAACCCAAGTGGGTTAGGAGAGAGAAGAGAGAGGGGGGAAGTGCGGAAATTTAAATAGGGAGCCTACCATATGTCTTGTTTATTTTGCGCGCCTTGCTTGTCTTTGGTCTTCGGTCTTCATCTTGATCTTCATCTTCAATCTTCAAGAGTTGTCTTCAAGCTTTAGATTGCAGCTCTTCAAGTCTTCAAAGGAAGGTTGAAGGCTAGTGTATGAGTGTATATGAGGCTAGGGTTTGTGTAGGGTGGCTAGGGTTTGGAAAACCTAGGGAGTTAGGGTTTTTGGAGTGCACGAGCTCTGTATATCGAATTATATGATTTCTAGACTGAGTTTGCGGACCCCTTTCACATTGGAAGAGGCTCTGTATTTATAGAGGTTGAACAACAATGGCGCTTGTTGCAGTGGCGCTAGGCCAAACTTTACACTAGTGCCACTAGGAGTGGCGTCATGGCCATTTTTTGGCTTGGCGCCACTAGTAGTGGCGCCAGCCATTTATGAAATGTTTAAGGTCGGCAAGCAACGTATCTTTGACTAGATTTGGGCGTCTATACTAGTGACTACCATGTAATTTTTAGCTTGGCTTCACTAGGAGTGACTCCGGAAAGTCCGGGAAGGAGTTTGGAAAACCGGGAATGACCCGGAAGGCCAGAAAAGAGTAAGAACACTTAAAATAGTGTCCCGGAGGTATTTAACTTGAAAAATGAAGACAAGATGTGTCGAAAGGGTTGACCGGGCCGTTAGGGGCAAAACAGTCAATCGGGTTGGAAAGCTGCCGGGACGGACTCGAACTGTCCCGAAAGAAGACTCGAGATTTGGTAACATTATTCAGAATGTTCCCAAAGGTTTCCGGTTTGATACCCAGAGCCGGTGTGGTCGGAAAAGGTGACCAGCCCACTAGGGGCAAAACAGTCCTTTTGCACCGGGTTTGCCGGAACTGACTTGGAATGATCCGAAAAGATAAAGGGAGGTTGAGAACACTAAAAAAAAGCATTCTCAGGAGGTTACCGATTTGATACCCAGAGCCGGTGTGGTTCCCGAGGCGTTTGGATGCCTAGGGGCAAAATGGTCATCTTAACCGAAATGTCTCGAAAAAGGTCCAAGGGGCAGTTTGGTCATTTTTCACCGAAGTGGGCTAGCAGGCACTGGCGTTGACCTGGGTTTTGAGTGTTTCCGCCACTCTGACGGCGGTCGTCGTGACATAGGGGTTTGTTGGCAATTCCCTATATCGACCTATTTACGAGTATTTCCGCTACTCGTACGGTTGTGATGTTTGCGAGTATTTCGCTACTTGGACCGTCTCGAGAAATAAACTGTCTCGAGAGAGGGGTTAGAAAGGGGACTTATTGTCTTCGAAAAGACGTGCCTGATTTGGAACCGTCTCAAGAGAGGGATTGGAAAGGGAACTTATCGTCTCCGAAAAGACGTGCCTGATTGAAATATATTTACCGTCTCGAGGAATCAACTGTCTCGAGAGAGGGATTGGAAAGGGGACTTATCGTCTTTGAAAAGATGTGCCTAATTTGGAACCGTCTCGAGGAATAAACTGTCTCGAGAGAGGGATTAGAAAGGGGACTTATCGTCTTCGAAAAGACGTGCCTGATTTGGAACCATCTCGAGGAATAAACTGTCTCGAGAGAGGGATTGGAAAGGGGACTTACCATCTTCGAAAAGACTTGCCTGATTTGGAACCGTCTCGAGGAATAAACTGTCTCGAGAGAGGGATTGGAAAGGGGACTTATCATCTCCGAAAAGACGTGCCTGATTTGGAACCGTCTCGAGAAATAAACTATCTCGAGAGAGGGATTGGAAAGGGGACTTACCGTCTTCGAAAAGACGTGCCTGATTTAGAACCGTCTCAAGGAATAAACTGTCTCGAGAGAGGGATTGGAAAGGGAGTTGGAAAGAATAATGCCCCTAAGGGCATTTTGGTCATTTTGCCTCTATTTAGGCCTGGCGGGCCCGCGAAGCAATGAACAGACGGGATTTGGACTTAAAGAGTTGGTTTCGATTGGAATGTGCCCACAATGACTTGAACACAAGTCTGGACGGAGTGTAGACTACCGAGCGGTCAAAAATGGGGTGCTTACACCAAGATTTTCAAAACTTAACCTTTTCAATTCCATATCAAATGAAATCTTCCAATTTAGGAAACCAAATCAAATCATCTATTTTTGAAAATAAAATCCAATCTTCTACTTTAGGAAATAGGAATTAAACCTTTCCTAATTCTAATCTTTCCTAGCTCTACTATTTCGTAATTCCAATCTTCCCTAATTTCAAACCTTTCCAAATCTCAACTTTCTAAAATTCAACTTATCAAATCTTTCCAAATTGAAAAACTTTTCTAAATTTAGACTTTCAAATCTTATTTCAAAATTTCAAATCTTTATAAGTTCAAATCTTTCTAAATTCAAAATTTTTCAAATTCAAATCTTTCCAAAATTAACTCTTTCCTAAATAAAAAATATTATAATTCGAAAACTTTCCTAAAATCGACTCTTTTCTAAAATGGAACTTTCCTATTTTAAAACTTTCCTAATTCAAAACTTTCCAAAATCCAATCTTTTTTAAACCTTAATTTTCTAAAATTCTTTCAAATAAAATAATCAAGTCCAATCTTTTCCAACCATTTCTAATCTTTTCTAATTCTAAGTTTTCTAAAATCAAAACTTTCTTTAATCCAACTTTTGAAAATCAAATCAAATCTTTCCAATTCAATTGCATACTTCAAACCCTAGGTTACCTAAACCCTAGGAGGTTTAAATCCTAGTTCAACCCTAATCGTAAGTTACGAAGCTTCCACTCTTTTCCAAGGCTCTTTTCTAAACCAAGACGGTTCAAACTTCAATCTAAGTAAAGATATTTTCAAAGCTCAATTCAATTTTTCCAAATCAAGTCCAAGTTTTTCTTCAAGTTTGATATTTTTCAAACCAAAATCAATTTCAAATCCCCAAGTTCAATTTCAAATCAAAATCAATTCCAAAGTTCAATTTCAAATCAAAGTTCAATTTTCAATCTTCCAATCAAAGTTCCAAATCAAACCTTTTTAAGTCAAACTTTTCAAAGGCCTCAAAGTGTCTTTTCAAGTCAAACAAAACCACAAAGTGTCTATTTCCAATCAAACCCCGAGTCCGAACTACGACTGACCTGATTCCCAATAAAGCGATACGTAGGCAATCTTCATGGGTGCGGTCACAACCTTTTTCAAATTTTCAATTCCACAATCTATTTCAAGTTTTCTAATTTCCATAACCTTTTTCAAGCTTCAAAGTTACTTTCAAAATCAAATCTTTTTCTTGTACTTGCATGTTGTGCATCATATCAAATTTCATTCTAAAATTCTTTTCAAAGTAGATATAGTTGGACATTAGACAATCGAAGATTCTAAATGAGTGAGCCTAGGGTGTGTCGCGCCTCGATTTTTTGCACCTGAAAAAAACAAGTGAGAAAACGCAGTGCTCTCTCGTTAGAACTCATCCTCCTAGAAGAATGAGTGCGACTAAGTTTGAATTGAAAATTGATTTTGAATAAAGGCTTTTTGGAAAAACAATTTGAAGTTGCCACCTAACTTAATTAAGGTGAGTTTAGTTACCTAAAAACTAAGCACAATCCGAATATTACACTTAGGGTTTTTGAAAAAACAATTTTGGAAAACATCCTCAAGAGAGGGTTTTTTAAGAAAATAGGCTGTTTGGCAACCTTTGAAAATATTTAAGCCCATTTTTAAAAATAACTCTATCTTGGTCTTTGAAAACAGTGATCATAAGTCCAGAGGTTGGTTACGTGTAGGGAAGACGCACTAAGCCATCACCCTACCCCGCCCTTGCGGTACCTACATGTCTATTCATCCTAAGTTCACTCATTAAAATCTTCGATTAACACAAATCTAAAATTATACACCTGAGAAAAGAATTGTTAGAAAGAAATTTGACATGATACATGATATGCAAGTGCAAGAGTGAAACCCAATTTGGAAATAGATTTGAAAAGAAGGTTTGATTTTGGAAATAGATTTAAGGGAAGACTGGATTTGATTTTGAAATGGATTTGAAAAAATTGATTTGATTTTGAAAAGAGAGTTTTAGAAATTGGAAATAGAGAGTTAAAAACTGATTTTTGGAATTGAAAATTTGAAAAAGATTATGGAATTGGAGATTTGAAAAAAGTTATGAAATTGGAAGTTTGAAAAAGGTTATGGAATTGGAGATTTGAAAAAGGTTATGACCGCACCTATGAGGGTTGTCTACGTATCCCTTTTGAGGAATCAGGTCAGTTGTAGTTCGGACAAGAGTCAGATTGAAAATAGAAGATTTGACATGAAAAAGAGTTGGAGTTGGAATTTGGATTGGAAGATTAGGAAAGATTGGTATTGGAAAACTTGGATTTAGGAAACCTAGGCTTAGGAACTTACGAAAGACTTGAGATTTAAGAAAAATTAGACTTGACTTGGAAATGTTTTAGAAAAGATTGGACTCGAATATTAGACTTACAAGATTAGGGAAAGATTGGATTTATGAAATGTTTGAATTAGGAAAGTTCCGCTTTAGGAAAGTCTCATTTTAGGAAAGTCCTGATTTAGGGAAGCTTCATTTTAGGAAAGTTTCATTTTTAAGAAATGTTTTGAAATAGGAAATGTTTTGTTTTAGGGAAGTTTCAAATTAGGAAAGTTGTGAATTAAGAAAGTTTCATCTTACGAGAGTTTTGAATTTAGAAATGTTTGAAATTTAGGAAAGTTTACTTTTAAGAAAAAGTTGATTTTGAAAAGGTTCAAATTTGGAAAGTTAGGATTTAAGAAAGATCTAGATTTTGGAAAGATTTTGAATTTAAAAAATTTCAACTTAAGAAGGTTTCGAATTTGGAAAGTTTAGAATTTTGAAAAAGTATTGAATTTAGAAAGTTTCGAATTTGGAAAGTTTAGAATTTTAGAAAGATTCAAAATTTGAGTTTTAGAAATACTTGAAATTAGAAAATGTTTGAGTTTAGGAAGATTGAAAGGTTTGAAATTTGGAAAGTTGAAAATTAGAAAGGTTTAATATTAGGAAAGTTTAGAATTAGGAAAGGATTGAATTAAGAAAGATTTGATTTCTATTTCCTAGAAAGAGGTGATTTGGTTTCATTTTCAAACACGGAGGATTGGACGTAGTTTCCTAAATGGGAGATTGAATTTGGTTTTCTAGAGGAAAGATTGGATTTGACATGGAATTGGAAGGTGAAGTTTTAGAAATACTAGATTTGGAAGTCTATGATTTGATGTAGAAAATAGGTTTTGGAAGTTGATGTCTTTGATGTAAAGAAAGGGAGGTTTTGGAAACCTAGGTTTTGAGGCAAGATTGAAGATCATGTTTTAAGAAAGAAAATTAAGGTTTCCTAATTATGGACTCTAGGGCTTGACTTAAGTTCCAAGGAAAGGTTTCTTAGAAAGTGAATTTTTGGAAAGAAATATTTTTGGAAAAGATCCTAGCAAAGAGTTTTTAGAAAGTAAACTTGAAAAGAGTTTTAAAAAGGAGATTTTGAAAAGCAAAACATTGAAAGAGTTTTTGAAAAAGAGAGGTTTTGAAAAGAAGCTTTTTAGGAAAGGGATTTTTGAAAGGAGTTTTTAGGAAGGAAACTTAAGAAGCGTTTTTAGAAAGTAAACTTTGAAGAGAACTTTTTGTAGAGAAGTTTAAAAAGAATTTTTGGAAAACAAATTTTTTAAGGGAGTTTTTAGAAAGCAATTTTTAGAAAACAACTTTGCAAAAGATATTGGAGAGAGTTTTTAGAAAGTATGTTAGAAAAGAGATTTTTAAAAAGTAGGCTTGAAAAGAGAGTTTTTAGAAAGCGTTTTTAGGAAAGTAAATTCAAAAGAGACTTTGGAAAGGATTAAAAATATGGACCATGAAAGTCACTTTAAATGTAACACTTTCCTAAAGCAACCCTAGCCATGGAAAAGCTAGAATCACCTTAAAATTGTGATTTTGAAAATAAGTTTTGAAGAATAAAATTTTAGTGCAAGTTTTGAAAACTGTTTTGATGTAAGTTTCGAAAACAAGTTTGAAAACGAATTTTAGGGAAGATGCATGATCATGATATGCACAATGCAAGTTGGGGTTGTGAACATACAATGTTAAAGGCTTTACCACATAATCAAGGGGGCCGAACTCACATGGTCTCCGGTTAGACTAAGAGAAAGCCCTCGACACGGTGACCTTCAATTGTCTAATCCTACACAGGGACCGGAGAGTCCCTTATTTCAAGTATGCAAGAAAGGGGAGAAAGAAGATGGGGGATTAAAATTAAAGAAAACCTAAGTGGGTTCAGAGGGAGCAGAGAGAGGGGGAATGGTGTGCTGTCTCGGGGACCCAAAAATAAAACCGATACCCAAAAATGTTTATGCAGTAGTGTGAGTAAGGATCGTTCCCACGAAGAGTGTTTAGCCTAGTTTTATGCTATGTGAACTTTGATGGGGGGTTTTGGATATAATGAAAACTATTTTAATAATAACTAACTACGGAACAATTCAAATTAAAGTATTGAAATCAATCAAAAGAACAAACCTTGGTCTAGGTCAACATCCACCGTCGGAATTATAGAACTGATCATCGATGCAAGCATATCAATTCACACATTGAATATTCACAGTCGGAATTATTTTCCTATCTCTCCTAAGTCATAGTTAATTAGAAACAAGCGATCTCATTAACCCTAACTATTAAACAACCCAAGATAAGCACTCAAGGTTTAATCTAATAGTAGCCTTAAGAATTATAGAAATCGATGAAGCTAAACAATACAAGCACAAGCGGTTGCATTGAATTTAGTCGAATGTCCTTCCTAAGATATGATAATTCCTAACGTAGCAATCATTAAATCTTAGTTGCTTCACAAATTAGAGGAATCAAACAATTACGAATTTGATATCTAATCCAGCAGTAGATTGCAACAAATAATAAACTAGTAGGCCTCCTAGCGATTAAACAAGACAATCATGAAAATAGGCACAGAAGAACATCTGATACTCAAAGCATAAATCGAATAATGAAAACAAATTAGATCTCACAGTTTATTATTAATTCTGAGGCTTCTGTTTCCTTCGACCAAGATTCAGAGTTTAGCCACGCAGGGCCATGAAAACAACTCTAATAATAACCTAGAATAATCTGGAAAACGTCAACCACCCTAAAAAAACAAAACAGTTCCAGCTTTTATAGGCTTCTGAAAATCTGCAGCTACGCACAACCATTCGAACACCCTTACTACCGTTCGAACGCATCAGACCACCATTCGAACGGTGTGTCGAACGCACTTCGAACGGGAAAAATGTTCTCTGTATATTTCGAACGCTCTTCAAACCTGAACTTAACGTGAATCCATTTGACGTACCATTCGAACGCATATGCTACCATTCGAACGCTTCTTGGAACCATTCGAACACCTCTTCGAACGCTGCTTGCATTTTAGCTCGAATTCGTCCCTTTTAAGCTAGGATTCTCTTCCTTGGCATTCCATAGCGACCTAAATCAAAATATAAGAATAATGAGTATCTTTAGGCACCAACTAAGTATAAGAGATTAAACATTAAGGGAGAAAAATATCACATTTGCGTTCTTATCAAATTCCCCCACACTTAACTTTTGCTCGTCCTCGGGCAAAACTCAAACTCACTTTCCCAAAATATTGAAGTTGTAACAAAGAACAACCAAACTCTTCAAAACTCAAAACATATCATGAACAAACATTCTTAAACAACTCACAATCACTTAGCAAGTATTTCCACTTAAAGATGGAGTAAACTGAATATGTAGACCCTCACGAAATAAACACTCGACTCTCATGTGTTTAAAGGGTATGTGTATCGCTCAAATTCATTCCAATGAAAATGATTTACGATAGGCTTGCATGTCTTCTCATTCTCCATCACTAGGATCACATACATAACACGAATCACAAGGACTTTCCAAGGGTTATAACAGGGTTTAGGATCAAGGTGGGAAATATTTGGGAATGTAGCTCAAAAGCCATCGAAACTAGTGGAGCATAAACGAATCAACTCAAGTTCGAATATATAAGGCATGTAAAACCAATCACTCTACTCAACAGCTTTTATCTTGTATATATCCCATATAAACGGACCCATTCCTTAGAATTTTAGGAGGGATTATGAACATGGACAGTTTGTAACATTAAAAGCAATTTCTTCCATCACTTCCCATCTCTTTTTTCTTTCTTCTTTCTGTTTTTTTTTTTTTTTTTGCAAATTACATCAACAGTGGAACTCACGAATTGAGAATGAAAACATGTTCCATTTCACTAGCCATCGCCCTACCACAATTCCGGACACCCCCACACTTATTTCTTGCACACACATACGTATCATAATGATGAACAATGCTCTACTAGCTCTACGGCTTGGGTAAAGGCATTCTTTTTTTTTTTCGGCTTTAAAGCTTGTAATGTGGGTTTACAATAACGAAAAAAAATAACACATAAAGCTCAAAGGGATTCACAAAGGGAAAAATTAATTACAAGGCAGGCTATTTGGCTTATGTAGCTTATAAAAAAGATGGCCTTAATCATGTTCATGCATCCATGTGTTAATATGACCTCGAAGAGAATCAAGGCAAGTTCTAGAGAAACAAATCTGTGGAAGAATATCTCACATGAAAGAAAATAGTGACTAATATGGATGTGTTAGTCTAAAGGCTCAAAATCTCACCGGTTTTTGTCTATCAAATTTAGTCACTCTAATCTTAAGAAAAATAACTAGACTAATTAATTCTAAGTAGGAAAATCACTTATTCAATCATGTTACGAATTCTTCAAGCTTAATTGAATCTCATTATTATTATTTTTTCATAAATTAAAACACAAAAACACTACCTAAATCCCCTCCCCCACACTTAAAACTTACATTGTCTCCAATGTAAAGTGAAATGCACAGAAAGGGCAAAGATAACCACTATATAAATGTGAAAATAAGAAAAGAAAAATAAACTTCCCTTGGGTTGCCTCCCAAGTAGCGTCTTTGTTTATTGTCGTGGGCTAGACTCAATGCTTCCTTCTTCAATCAGTATAAATCAGATCCTCAAGGTCTAGTTTCTCCACATTCTCGACTTGGAAACCTTCATAGAAATGCTTAAGTCGATGGCCATTCACCTTGAACACTTTGGAAGTGGCTAAGCTTTGAATTTCAACTGCACGATGCGGAAAAGCATTAGTAACGACAAAAGATCCAATCCAACGAGAAAGTAACTTACTCGGAAATAATCGAAGCCGTGACTAGTATAGAAGGACTTTCTGACCAACTTTAAACTCTTTCCTAGAAATCATCTTGTCATGAAAAGCCTTCGTCTTTTTCTTGTAAATCCTTGCACTCTCATAGGCATCATTGCGAATTTCCTCAAACTTTTGAAGTTGTAATTTTCTATGTTCTCCACTTTTATCCATCTTCATGTTAAAACTCTTAATAGCCCAATAAGCTTTGTGTTCTAACTTAACTGGTAGGTGGCACGGTTTTCCAAATATCAATTGATAAGGTGACATACCAATAGGCATTTTATATGCAGTCCTGTATGCCCACAAAGCATCATCCAAACGTAAACTTCAATCTTTTTTACTTGGATTGGCCGTTTTTTCAATGATGGACTTGGTCTCTCGATTCGACGCTTCCGCTTGTCCACTAGTTTGCGGATGATATGAAGTCGACACCTTATACGTGACATGGTATGTTTTCAACAAAGTCGCCACAGTTCAATTGCAAAAATGAGTACCTCGATCACTTATTAGAGCTCTTGGAATTCCAAACCTAGAGAGTATGTTAGACTTGATAAAATCTGCAACAACTTTAGAATCATCAATCTTGGTGGCTTTAGCTTCCACCCATTTTGAGACATAATCAACAGCAAGCAAGATATAAACATAATCGAAAGATATAAGGAACGGTCCCATGAAATCGATGCCCTAAACATAAAAAATTTCACAAAATAGTATGGGAGTTTGTGGCATCTCATTCCTTTGGGATATATTACCTGTCTTCTGATAAGGATTGCACGACTTACAAAAAAAATATGAATCTCGAAATAGAGATGACCAATAAAAACCACATTCTATCACTTTTCTCACCATTCTCTTGGCTCTAAAGTGACCTCCACAAGCATAAAAATGACAAAAGGTTAGAATATAAATGATTTCATTTTCAGGAACACACCTTCTGATCACTTGATCCGCACAATGCCTCCATAAGTATGGGTCATCCCACACATAGTATTTGGTATCACTCTTGATTTTATCTCTTTGAGCCTTAGACAAACCAATAGGTAGTATGTTAGTAACCAAATAATTTACAATATTTGCATACCAAGGTAATATCCCATTCACAGAGAACAATTGCTCGTCAGGGAATGTTTCCTGTAAATGAAGTTCATCCTCGACATGAGCTAAACGACTCAAATGATCGGCGACACGATTTTCTGTTCCTCTTTTATCTTTGATCTCCAAATCAAATTCACTTAAGAGATGTATCCATCTAATTAATCTTGGTTTTGCCTCTTTCTTCGTCATCAAATAACTAAGAGCTGCATGATCAGAGTAAACAATGACTTTAGTACCAAGTAAATAAGATCAAAACTTTTCTAAAGCAAAAACAACAGCTAAAAGTTCTTTTTCAGTAGTAATATAATTTCTCTGAGCATCATTCAAAGTTATGGAAGCATAATAAATGGCATGAGACGCTTTTCCAATTCTTTAACCCAAGACAGCACCTACTGCATAATCATTTGCGTCGTACATTATCTCGAAAGGAACGCTCCAGTCAGGGGGTTGGATTACTAGGGTAGAAGTCAACAGTTCCTTCAGCTTATCAAACACCTTTTTACATACTTCATTAAATTCAAAAGCCACATCCTTTTATAGCAACTTGCATAAGGTTGCTGCTATTTTAGAGAAGTCCTTGATGAATCTTTGGTAAAAACCTGCATGTCCAAGAAAAAAATGAACTTTCTATACATTAGTGGGATAAGGTAAAGATTGAATAATGTCAAATTTAGCTTTGTCTGTCTCAATTCCCCTAGATGAAACAACATGAGCTAACATTATACCTTGTTCAACCATAAAATGACATTTTTCAGAGTTTAACACAAGGTTAGTTTCCATGCATCTTTGAAGAACAAGTGTAAGGTTATGCAAACAATTATCAAAGGAGTCTCCATAAACTGTGAAATCATCCATAAAAACTTTTATGATATGCTCAATATAATCTGAAAATATGCTAACCATACACCTTTGGAAAGTGACGGAGGCGTTGCAAAGGCCGAAGGGCATGCGATGATATGCAAAAGT
>CM065390.1:23240000-23387500 GCA_033060915.1 Euryodendron excelsum | reverse complement strand
CCCTGTACTAGTGACTACCATACAATTTTTACCCTGGTTTCACTAGGAGTGACTCCGGAAGGGCCAGAAATGATTTAAAGGACCGGGAATGGCCTGGAGGGTCAGAAAGGGACAGGAATCCTTAGAATAGTGTCTTAGGGGTGGTAGGCTTGAAAAATAGTATCGGGATGTGTTGGAAGGGTTGATCGGGCTATTAGGGGCAAAATGGTCAATTGGACCAGAAAACTATCGAGATGGACTCAGAATGTCCCGGAAGAAGGCTCGAGGTTTGGAAACATTACTTAGAATGTCCCACGAGGTTACCGGTTTGATACCCAGAGCCGGTGTGGTTAGAAAAGATGACCGGCCCGCTAGGGGCGAAACAATCATTTTACACCGGGTTTGCTGGAACTGACTTGAAATGATTTAGGAATGTATCGAAAGGCTAGGGATACTATCAAAAGCATCCCCGAAAAGTTACCGGTTTGATACCCAGAGCTGATGTGGTTCTCGGGACATTCGGATGCCTAGAGGCAAAATGGTCATTGTGACTAGAGAGTCTCGAAATTGGCCCAAAACTGACTAGAAGGCACCTAATCGTGCCAGATCATCTCTGGGATGATCTTGGAAGGGTGGACTTATCATTCTGAGGACTTAGGTACTTTCTCAAGAAACGTGCTGAAAAATGGCCTTAGGGGCAGCTTGGTCATTTTTCACTAGAGTGGGCTAGCAGGCACTGGTGTTGACCTGGGTTTTGAGTGTTTCGGCCACTCTGACGTTGGTCCCGTGATACAGGAGTTTGTTGGCAATTTCCTATGTCGACCTATTTACGAGTGTTTTCGCCACTCTAACGGTTGCGATGTTTACGAGTATTTCTGCTACTCTAACAGTTCGCGATCATTCTAGAGACTGTCTGATCTTATGAAGATGCTAGGTGGACTTAGCGCCTGAGGAATCAACTTTCTCAGAAGGCGTGCCGAAACGGACATTTCTTTATTGGCAGGCTAGCAGGCGCCAAAGGTGGATCGTTCTACCATCTCGGGGACTTGGGGTCTCGTCCCGGTCGACGGTTTTGAAGGGACTTACCATTCCAAAGAGTTCCCTTGGAAACATGCCGGACAGGATGGACTTACCGCCTTAAAGAATCAACTTTCTTGAAAGACGTACCGAATTTAATTGGAATTGGAATTGGACTCGAAATTGGATTGAAGATTAGAACGTGGACTTATCGTCTTCGAAAAGATATGCCCACTGGAATTAGACCGAACAGTGCCCCCAAGGGCATTTTGGTCATTTTGCTTCTATTGGGCCTAGTGGGCCGGCGAAACGATTGATTGATTGAATTATATTTGAAAATTTGGAATATGTCCATATTGACTTGAACTCAAATCTGGACGGACTGGAGACTGCCGAGTGGGCAAAAATGGGGTGCTTACAGCTGTCCCACTTTTTCTGTCTTTGCTTGTAGAAGATAGAAAATGAAAAAGTAAGAGTCCCATGTTGACCGTGAGGCCGTCGAAGGGACGAACTTTGAAAATTTTAAAAAACGGGAGTTTGGAAATTGATATTGAGTTCAAAAAACCTTTCAAATCAAGTTTTGGCAGGAAAAAGGGCAAAACTGTTCAGAATGGGAAACTAGCAGTGGCACCTTTGGTAAAATTGGCTTGGCGCCACTGCTAGTGGCGCCAGGCTTGGGATCAAAACCAGCAAACTGTTGGTTCGACGCTCTCACGGAATGTGAAGAGTTTTTGGAAAATCGAGAGTTTTCGTGAGGAAATCGATTTGGACATTGAAGGAGTGCTTCAGAGGGACCACAAGGGGTTGCCGGAAGTAGACATCGTCGCCGGGAAAGTCACCAGAGGAGAAGATTTCGACGGAGAACTCCAAGAGGTGAATTTTTGATTTTATGTTGATTTTGATGTGTAAAATTCCGTTTAAGCCATGTGAACAGTAGAAATTAATGTTTTAATATGTTTTGAACACTATGGTGAAGTTATTTTTGCATTTCGGTGCTTGTTTGACCGAATTTGAGTGATTTTACGTGATTATACAAAAGTGGTTTCTGCAAGAATTGGGAGTTTGTTCCTACAGGTTTGGGTGTTGAGTTTTTCGGCTAGATTTTTATGTCGTGTACCTTAGAAAAATGTGTTTAACAACCGTGTGAAGTTTCGTGAATTTTTGAAAACTCAGTGAATTTTTAATTTTTTTAAAAATAAAAAAATACTTGAAAAATTAAGAAAATTAAGAAAATTTAATAAATTGATGAAATTATTAGAGTTTAAAATTTAGAAAAATTTTAGAAAACATTTGAAATGATTTTGAGAAATCTTAAGACAACTTTAAAAACCATTTATTTATTGAAAAATAAAAAAAGTTTTTTGAAAAATCTGAAAGTTTGAAAACTATGCGCGGGTGTCATGTTACGAGACTGTGACGTGGTGAGGTGCATAGTCTGTGTTTTGTGTTGACGTGGTGAGGTGCATAGTTTGAAATTTTTTGTAGAATAAAATCTTTTTGAAGGAAAAAGATATAAAACCAATAAGGAATGGGTTTTTTTGGCAGAGAAGACCTCAAAATAATTAAAGGCCTTAGAAACTACTAGAAGAAAAATTTAGGATGACTTTAAAAATGGAAATTTGAAAAAGAACATATTTTGGAAGATTTGAAAACGAATTTTGACTTTGGAAAACTCGGGACTTTGATGAGAATTTGGGAAGATTGAAAACTTGATAATTGAGTTTGAAGAAAACCTTTTTTGGAGGAAGAAGTTTTAGAAAACCCTGATTGGAATAGAAAAAGCCTAAGATGGATTTTGATTGGAAAATCTTGAAATTTTGATTTAGAAATCATTTGGAATTTTCGGACAACACGTGTAGAAAATTCGTTTTGACTTGACTTTTAAGGACATAATGTTTAGACCATTCGTTTTGACTTGGAATTGGAATTTTAAAATCAAAATGTGTAGGAAATTTATTTTGACTTGGAATTGAAAAATCAAAATGTATAGGGAATTTATTTTGACTTAGAAGACTAGATTTTTAAAGACAAACGAAAAGATTTGGAATTTGATAGAAATTTGAGAACATGAATTTTTTTTTATCAAAACCTTGAAAACTTTTTAAGGAAGAATTTGTTAGAAGACCCGGAATATTGATTGGAACAGATATAAGATTAGAAAAGCTTGGAGATGGATTGAGGAACTTTGAGATTTCATTTTGAAGAATTTTAGATTATGACTCCTAGAATGGATTTTTGGGAAAGAAAAACATTTTAGAATTTGACTTTCGAGAATTAATTTTGAACTGTAAGGGAATTCAAAAAGTCCTTTGAAAATGGATTTTGAAAAAGAATCTTTGGAGGAAAGAGTTCTTTGAAAAATTTGAAGAAAAAGGTTAAGAAACCCTCTGAGAAACTGAATTTAGGAAACTTTTTGAGCGTTGAGTACAAAAAAACATTTGAATCGGCTAAAGCAAGATCTACTGATAGCTGCGTCATCATTTTTTTTAGTCATGCCTTTATCCTTGGTTATTACTATCATTTTTTACTGCTTTTATTTCTTATCTACATACACCGTATATTAACATCTCTTACCTTGGCTTACCTTTTCAGGATGGCAGATGCGGGTGATGACGATTTTGGGAGAAGACGCCGCTCCGGGAAGGTGGCCCATATAGGTTCTGTCGGTAGCACCAGTCAATCTAGGGGTAGTCGGCAATCTACAGGACATACATCTTCTAGCCAGAGCGGACGGGGGAGTAGATCTCCAATCGACCCTTTCCTTTCAGTCAAGCCAGCCTTTGAAGAGGAGATGGATGTCAAGGTTTCCCACTTTTTGACTTTTAGGATGGTCGACGCTATTTTGAGTCGATTGCGGATTTGGTATGACGGGTATCCTCCATATGAGTAGGATATCTTTCGCTGGTCCTTTGGTCGTATGGCTTCTCTCCTATCGGTGCAACTCATTTTTGGTAGTGGTTCCCTTCTGGCCGCCTGACTTGTCTTTCTTCTGTGAGCTCGCTCCCTCCTACCACAAGTATAGTTTCCTCCTAGGTTTTCGAAAGGATTTGGCTGACATTGTGCGACCTATTTTTCCTGATGGTTGCATCATGAATGTCTCTTCTCAGCTTAGGCTTTGTCGTGTGTAAGCACCCTATTTTTGCCCGCTCGGCAATCTCCGGCCCAATTGGCTCATTTTCACACATCACAAGTATGTTCGGACTCTAACACAACTTCTAAACTCCAATCTAGTTCAACGGTTGCTTCTTGGGCCCGTAGGGCCCATTTGAAGCTAAATGACCATTTTGCCCCTAGGCACCCAAACGCCCCGGGAACCACACCGGCTCTGGGTGTCAAACTGGTAACCTCCCAAGAATTCTTTTTATAGTATTCCCAGCTTTCCTCTATCTTTTCAGATAATTCCGAATTAGTTCCGACAAACCTAGTGCAAAATGACCGTTTTGCCCCTAGTGGGCCAGTCACCTTTTCCAACCACTCCGGCTCTGGGTATCAAACCGGCAACCTTTGGGAACATTCTGAATAATGTTTCCAAATCTCGAATCTTCTTCCAAGACGTTCGAGTCCACCTCGGCAGCTTTCCGGCCTGGTTGACCGCTTTGCCCCTAATGGCCCGATCAACCCCTCCGACACATCCTATCCTCATTTTTCAAGTCAAATACCTCTGGGACACTGTTCTAAGTGTTCCTGTCCTTTCCAGCTCTCCGGGTCATTCCAGGCCCCTTCAATTCATCCTCGGACTTTTCAGAGTCACTTCTAGTGAAGCCAGGCTAAAAATTGCATGGTAGTCACTAGTACAGGCGCCCAAATCTTCTAAAAATACGTTGCTTGCTGACCTTAAACATTTCCTAAATGGCTGGCGCCACTACTAGTGGTGCCAAGCCAAAAAATGGCCTAGCGCCACTCCTAGTGGCGCCAGTGTAATTTTTGGCTAGCTTCACTTCAACAGGCGCCAATGCATTCCTTTGTCTATAAATACAGAGCCTCCCCCAGAGTGAAAAAGGTCCGCAAACTCAGTCTGAAAACCCTAATATTTGATATACAGAGCTCGTAGCCTCCGTAAACTCTAGCTTCTCTAGGTTTTCCAAACCCTAGCCACCATACACAAACCCTAGCCTCCTATACACTCATATACACTCATATAGACTTATACACTAGCCCCCAACCCTCCATCAAAGGCTTGGATTGCTGCAACTACAAGCTTTGAAGATCAAAGACAAGCCCTCAAAGACTAAAGTGAAGCGAAGGCCGAAGAAAAGCAAGGCGCGTAAAGCCAAGCGAAATAAACAAGACATACGGTAGGTTTTCTCTTTAAGTTTTTGCACTTCCCCCTCTCTCTTCTCGCTCCTAACCCACTTAGGTTTTCTCTATTTTAATCCTCCATCTTCTTCCCCCCCTTTCTTTGCAGGCTTGAAACAAGAGGATTCCCGGTCCATGCGTAGGATTAGACTATTGGAGGGTCACTGTGTCGGGGGCTTTCTTTTAGTCTAACCGGAGACCACGTGGGTTCGGCCCCCTTGATTATGTGGTGAAGCCTTAACCTTGTATGTTCACGACCCTAATTTGCATTGTGCATATCATTATCTTGCATTCTTCCAAAAATCGTTTTCAAACTCGTTTTCAAAGCTTGCATTAAACTTGTTTTAAAAATTGTATCAGAACTCATTTTTCAAAACTTGTTTTCAAAATCACAATCGTAGGGTGATTCTAGCCTTTCCATGGCTAGGTTTGCTGTAGGAAAGCATTACATTTAAAGTGACCGATATGGTCTATATTTTCAACTCTTTGTTGTTTTCAAAACCACTTCCTTAGAGTGGTTCTAACCTTTTTATAGTTAGAATCGCTTTAGGAAAGTGAGACATTTTTATAGTTTCCAAAAAGCTCTCTTTTCAAAAGTTTCTTTTTTTAAAATCCTCTTTTTCAACATGCTTTCCAAAAACTCTTCTTTCCAAAGATGTTTTCAAAAACTTCCTCCAAAAATTTATTTTTCAAAAACTCTCTTTTCAACTCTTTCTCAAAACGCTCTCTTCAAAATCCACTTTCTTAAAACATTCCCTAGGTTTCCTTCTTAGAAAACACTCCCTAAATCTCTTTCCTAAAAACTCTTTCTAACAATCTCCTTCCAAAATCTTGTTTCCAAAGCTCTCTCAAAAGTTTTACTTTCCAAAAACTTCATTCCTAAAATTTCTTTTCAAAACACATTTTCTAAAAACTCTTTCTCTAGATCTCCTTCTAAAAATCTTCCTCCCTAAAACTCACTTTCCAAAAATTCTTTTTCTTGGTGCCCAAGTCAAGCCCTAGAACTCACGATTAGGAAACCCTAGTTTTCTTTCCAAAAATATGATTTTTCAAACTTGCCTTAAAACCTAAGTTTCCAAAATCTCCCTTTTCACATCCAAACCATACATATTTTCAAAACCTATTTCCTACGTCAAAACTGTAGTCTTCCAAATCTAGGGTTTCTAAAACTTCCTCTTCCAAATCCTTGTCAAATCAAATATTCCCTTTAGGTCACCAAATCCAATCTCCTGTTTAGGAAACTAGATCCAATCCTCCATTTTTGGAAACAAAATCGAAACTTGTCTTTTAGAAACAAAATCTAATCCCTTGTTTTAGGAAATAAGAATCTTAACTCTTACTAGTCTAAATTTTTCATAATTCAACTCCTTCCTAATCTTTTACTTTCCTAAATCTTAAGTTTCCAAAACTTGAAAATAAAAATCTTTCCTAAATTTTAAAACTCAACTTCCACATCTTTCCTAATTCAACCCATTCCTAATTCTATCCATTTTCAAATCTTAACTTTCCAAATCTAAGTTTTCAAATCTTTTCTAAATCCTAAACTTTCTAAATTTCAAATCTTTCCAAATTCAAAGTTTTCCAAATTCAAAACTTTCTTAGGTTAAAACTTTCTAAACCCAAAACTTTCTAAATTCTAAACTTTCCTAAACTTCAAATCTTTCCAAATCTAAAACTTTCAAAACTCAAAACTTTCTTACTTTCAAAACTTCCCTATTTCAAAACATTCCAAATTCAAAACTTTCCTATTTCGAAAACTTTCCTAAGTCAAAACCTTCCTAAGATGAAACTTTCCTAAGTCAAAGCTTTCCTAAGTTGAAACTTTCCTAAACCAAAACTTTCCTAAAATGAAACTTTCCTAAAATGGCACTTTCCTAATTTGAACCTTTTCTAATTCGAACATTTCCTAAATCCAATCTTTCATAACCTTCCAAGTTCAACACTCGAGTCGAATCTTTCCTAAGTCTCAAATCTTTCTTAAGTCTAGGTTTCCTAAAACCAAGCTTTCCAAAATCAAATCTTTTCAAATCTTCCAATCAAAGTTCAATCTCTCAATCTTCCAATCCAATTTCCAATTTAATCTCTTTCTTCCAATCATATCTTCTATTTTCTATCAGACTCTTGTCCGAACTACGACTGACCTGATTCCTCCAAAAGGATACGTAGGCAACCCTCATGGGTGCAGTCACAACATTTTTCAAGTTTCTATTTCCGCAAAATCTTTCCAAATCTCCAATCTATTTTCAAACTTCCAATTTCGAATTTCTATTTCCAAATCTTTGTTTTCAATTTCCAAAACCTTCTTTCCAAATTCAAACTTCTATCTCTTCCATTTCAAATCAAATCAAATCAAATCTATTTTTTTCCAAATCTATTTTTTTCCAAATCTATTTTTCAAAACTCTTTTCTTACACTTGCATATCATGCATCATGTTAAATTTCTTTTCAAACATTTCTTTTTCAAAGTAGATAGGATTGAACATTAGTTAGCTGAAGACTTTCATAGGTGAGCCTAGGGTAAATAGACATGTAGGTACCGCAAGGGCGGGGTAGGGTGATGGCTTAATGCATCTTTCCTACACGTAACCAACCTCCAAACCTAGATCACTGTTTTCGAAAGACCAAAAGGAGTTATTTTTCTAAAAAGGGCTTAATTATTTTCTAAAGGTTGCCAAACAACCTGTTTTCCTTAAAACCCTCTCTTGAGGAAATATTTTCAAAATCGTTTTCCAAAACCCTAAATGTAGTTTTCGGATTATGCTTAGTTTTTAGGTGACCTAACTCACCTTAATCAAGTTAGGTGGTGAGTCCAAACTTTTTTTCAAAAGCCCTTTATTTAAATCTATTTTTAATTCAAACATAGTCGTACTTATTCTTCTAGGAGGGTGAGTTCTAACGAGGGAGTACAGCATTTTTTCCGCGTGTGTGTGTATTCCTCGAGTGTAAAAAATCTGGGCGCGATATCGTCCGGTCCTTTCCTCTGACCTCCTGCCCCAGTTTTCTTATATTCCAGTGAAGTCCTTGTTCTCTCATTTTGAGTTTGCGATGGATAGGAGAGCTCATTCGGGGGATTGGCATACTTCTCAAGATTGCTCCGTTTCTCCATGGTAGCCTTAGCTCTGCTTCTCCTAAACGTGTTGATGTTTTTGCACGGGGGATGACCTGATCGACTGTTGGTTATGTGTACCACTTGCCAAGATTCGTGTAGGGCACTCATATGCTCATATGGTTGTGGGAAAGAACTTTTTAAGCCTTAATAACTTCAGCAAGGGGTTGATGCTCAGTTTCGGGGACGTGCTCCAATATTCCAGCTTTGGGCGATTGGACAATTATTCATTGCTCCTCTTTTTTACATACATGGTATGTCGAGTCAGGAGTCATTTGATTGGGGAGGTTGAGGGCGGGTCATTGCCCTATTCTCCGTTTTTAGTCGGCTGTGAAAATTTGAGTTTTCTGAGGTGTGCGCCGATGTTGGAGATGTCTGAGGGGTGACTTTAGCTCCTTTTTGCATTTTAACTCATTCCTTGTTTCCTATTTGAGAGAGAGAAAAAGACATAGAGTTAGTTTTTGTATGTTATACAAGGGCGAATGCATGTTATACTTTATTTATTTATTATTTTTTTTTATCAATGCACATGGAATTAGATATATGACTGCCGCGCCCAGATTTTTCACACTCAAGGAATACTCACACAAGTGGGAAAAATGTTGTACTCTCTCGTTAGAACTCACCCTCCTAAAAGAATGAGTGCGACTAGGTTTGAATTGAAAACAGGTTTGAATAAAAGGCTTTTGAAAAAGATTCGGAGTCGCCACCTAACTTGATTAAGGTGAGTTAGGTCACCTAAAAACTAAGCATAATCCGAAAACTACAGTTAGGGTTTTTGAAAAACGATTTTGGAAAACATCCTCAAGAGAAGGTTTTTAAGAAAAATAGGTTGTTTGGCAACCTTTGGAAAACATTTAGCCCTTTTTGAAAAGTAACCCCATTTTGGTCTTTGAAATCAGTGATTCTAGGTTCGGAGGTTGGTTACGTGTAGGGAAGACGCACTAAGCTATCACCCTACCCCGCCCTTTCGGTACCTACATGTCAATCTACCCTAGATTCACCTATGAGAGTCTTTAACTAACTATAGTTCAATCCTATCCATTTTTAGAAAAACAATGTTTGAAAACTAACATGATGCATGATATGCAAGTGCAAATTAGGAGAATTGAAAAATAGATTTGGAAAGAGATTGATTTGATTTGAAAATAGATTTAAAGAGATGGAATTGAAATTGGAAAGCTTGAAAATTGAAAGTAGAAATTTGAAAATAGAAATTTTGACCTTGGAATTTTGAAAATAGATTAGAATTTGAGATTTAAAAAATGTGGAGACCGCACCCATGAGGGTGGAATTGAAAGTTTGAAAAGTACTGCGACCGCACCTATGAAGGTTGCCTACGTATCCCTTTGGGGGAATCAGGTCAATCGTAGTTCGGACCGGAATCCGATTGAAAATAGATTGATTTGAAGAGAGAGATTGAATTGAAAGAAAGAGATTGAATTGAAAATTGGATTTGATTTAAGATTAGAAGAGGAGATTGGAATTTGAAATTGAGAAGATTGGACTTGCTTTGGAAAGATTGATTTTGGAAGGACTTGGTTTTAGGAACCCTAGACTTAGGAAAGAGAAGAGACTTAGAAAATATTTGACTTGGCTTGGAAGGTTTAGGAAATTAGGGAAGATTGGATTTAGAAAATGTTTGAATTAGGAAAGGTTCGATTTAGGAAGGTTTTAGAATTAGGAAAGTTCCGAATTAGGAAAGTTTCATTTTTGGAAAGTTTCAAATTAGGAAAGTTTTGAATTAGGAAAGTTCAGAACTTAAGAAAGTTTCAACTTAGGAAAGTTTTGAAAATTGGAATATTTCGTTTTAAGAAAGGTTTTGAAATAGGAAAGTATTAAATTTAGAAATGTTTTGAATTAGGAAAAGTTTAGTTTAAGAAAGACTTAGAATTTAGAAATTTTCAAGTTAAGAAAGTTTTGAATTTTGGAATGCTTTGAAAAAGGGAAGTTTTGAAAGTGGAAAAGTTTAGAAAACAAGGAAGTTTTGAAAATAAGAAAGTTTTGAGTTTAGAAAATTTTAGATTTGGAAAGATGTTGAAGTTTTGGAAAGTTTAGAATTTTGGAGAGATTTAGGTTTAGAAAGATTTAACTTGAGAAAGTTTCAAATTTAGAAAGTTTTGAATTTGGAAAGATTTGAAATTTGGAAAGTTTAAGATTTAGAAAGTTTTAGATTTTGAATTTTAAAAAATCTTGAAATTGGAAAAGGTTTGAATTTAGGAAAGGTTTGAAAACTTAGGTTTGAAAAGTTAAGATTTGAAAAGAGGGAGAATTAGGAAAGGGTTGAATTTTAGAATTTTAGAAAAGATTTTTATGTTCAAGTTTTGGAAATTTAAGATTTAGGGAAGTGGAGGATTAGGAAGGATTCGAATTAGGAAAGATTTGGATTTAGAAGGGATTGGATTTTGTTTCTAAAAGAGAAGGTTTAATTTTGTTTCCAAAAACGGAGGACAGGATCTAGTTTCCTAAACGGGGAGATTTGATTCGGTTTCCTAAAGGGAAAATAGGATTTGGCAACGATTTGGAAAAGGAGATTCTAGAAACCCTAGATTTGGAAAAATTGTCGTTTTGACGTAGAAAATAGGTTTTGGAAACATGTATGGTTTGGATGTGAAAACAAGAGGTTTTAGAAACCTAGATTTAGGTCAAAGTTTGAAAATCATGTTTTTGGAAAGAAAATTAGGGTTTCCAGGGTTTGATTTGGGCTCTAAAGAAAGAGTTTTTGGAAAGTACGTTTTTAGAAACGAAGGTTTTCTAGAAGGGAATCCTAGGGAGGAGTTTTTGGAAAGTGCGTTTTTAGAAGCGTAGATTTTGGAAGGAAGATCCTAGAGGAAGATTTTGGAAAGAGAGTTTTTGGAAAGATTTTTGGGGAACGTTTTTAGAGAGTGGATTTTGGAGAAAGGATTTTGGAAAGGAGTTGAAAAAGGGAGTTTTGAAAAATAAATTTTGGAAGGGAGTTTTTGAAAACAATTTTGAAGAGAAGAGTTTTAGGAAAGCATGTTGAAAAAGAGATTTTTAGGAAGAGATTTTTGAAAAGAGAGAGTTTTTAGAAGGAGTAAAAACATCTCACTTTCCTAAAGCAATTCTAGCCATAAGAGGGCTAGAACCACATTAAGAAAGTGGTTTTGAAAACAAGGTTTGAAAATATAGACCAAAAGGCCACTTTTAATATAACACTTTTCTAAAACAACCCTAGCCATGTAAAGGCTAGAATCACCCCAGAATTGTGGTTTTGAAAACAAATTTTTGAAAAAGAGATTTTGATGCAATTTTGAAAACAAGTATAAAAACGTTTTGAAAAACAACTTTGAAAACGGTTTTTGAAAAATGCAAGACTATGATATGCACAATGCAATTTGGGGGTCGTGAACATACAAGGCTAAGGCTTCACCACATAATCAAGGGGGCCGGACCCACGTGGTCTCTGGTTAGACTAGAAGAAAGCCCCCGACACGGTGACTCTCTAACAGACTAATCCTATACATGGACAGGAGTCCCCTTGTTTCAAGTATGCAAAGAAAGGGGGGAAAGAGATGGGGGATTAAAATAGAGAAAACCCAAGTAGGTTAGGAGAGAGAAGAGAGAGGGGGAAAGTACAGAAAATTAAATAGGGAGCCTACCTTGTATCTTGTTATTTGCGCGCCGTGCGGTCTTCAATCTTCGGTCTTCGTCTTGACCTTCGTCTTCAATCTTCAAGCGTTGTCTTCAAGCTTTGGATTGCAGCTTTCCAAGTCTTCAAAGGATGGTTGAAGGCTAGTCTATGAGTGTATGGGGGAATGTTTGAGTGTATAGGAGGCTAGGGTTTGTGTATAGTGCCTAGGGCTTGGAAAACCTAGGGAGGCTAGGGTTTAGGGAGTGCTCGAGCTCTGTATATCGAATTGTGTGATTTCTAGGTTAAGTTTGCAGACCCCTTTCACGTTGAATGAGGCTCTGTATTTATAGAAGTTGGACAAACCTGGCGCCTGTTGCAGTGGCGCCAGGGCAAAATTTACACTGGCGCCACTACTAGTGGCGCCAGGCCATTCTTTGGCTTGGCGCCACTACTAGTGGCGCTAGCCAATTAGGAAAGATTTAAGGTCGGCAAGCAACGTATCTTTGACTAGATTTGGGCACCTGTACTAGTGACTACCATGTAAATTTTAGCCTGGCTTCACTAAGAGTGACTCCGGAAAGTCCGGGAATGATTTGGAGGAGCCAGAAATGACCCAGAAGGCCGAAAAGGAGCAGGAACACTTAAAATAGTGTCCTGGAGGTATTTGACTTGAAAAGTGAGGACAAAATGTGTCGGAGAAGTTGACCGGGCCTTTAGGGGCAAAACGGTCAATCGGACTAAGAAACTGCCGGGGCGAACTCGGATTGTCCCGGAAAAAGACTTGGGATCTGAAAACATTATTTAGAATGTTCCCAGAGGTTTCCGGTTTGATTCCCAGAGCCGGCGTGGTCAGAAAAGGAGACCGGCCCACTAGGGGCAAAACGGTCATTTTGTACTGGGTTTGCCGGAACTAACTCGGAATGGTCCGAAAAGGTAAAGGAAGGTTGAGAATACTATAAAAAGTATTCTCGGGACATTACTGGTTTGATACTCAAAGCCGGTATGGTCGAAGAAGGTGACCGGCCCTCCAAGGGCAAAACAGTCATTTTGTACCGGGTTGACCGGAACTGACTCGGAATGATTCGGAAAGGTAAAGGAAGGTTAAGAATACTATAAAAAGTATTCTCGGGACATTACCGGTTTGATACCCAGAGCCGGTGTGGTTCCCAGGGCGTTCGGATGCCTAGGGGCAAAATGGTCATCTTGACCGAAAAGTCTCGGAAAAGGTCCTAAGGGTAGTTTGGTCCTTTTCCACCGAAGTGGGCTAACAGCCACTGGTGTTGACCTAGGTTTTTAGTGTTTCCACCACTCTAACGGTGTGAGTATTTCCGCTACTCGGACGGGGTTGATGATTTGGGAGTATTTCCGCTACTCTAACAGCTTTGTGAGTATTTCCGCTACTCTAACGGCTTTGTGAGTATTTCCGCTACTCTAACGGTTCTGTGAGTATTTCCGCTACTCTAACGGTTTGGTGAGTAGTTTTGCTACTCGGACCGTCTTGAGGAATAAACTGTCTCGAGAGTGGCACTGGAAGGGGTCTTACCATCTCCGAAGAGACGTGCCTGGATTGGAGCCGTCTCGAGGAATAAACTGTCTCGAGAGTGGGATTGGAAAGGGGTCTTACCGTCTCCAAAGAGACGTGCCTGGATTGTGAGTGTTTCCGCCACTCTAACAGTATTATGAGTATTTCCGCTACTCTAACGGTTTTGTGAGTATTTCAGCTACTTTAACGATTTGGTGAGTAGTTTTGCTACTCGGACCGTCTCGAGGAATAAACTGTCTCAAGAGTGGGATTGGAATTGGAATAAGAAAGGACAATGCCCCTAAGGGCATTTTGGTCATTTTGCCTCTATTTGGGCCTGACAGGCCCGCGAAGCGATGGAAAGACGAAATTTGGAACTAGAGAATTGGATTCGATAGGAATATGCCCAAAATGACTTGAAAACAAGTCTGGACGGAGTGTAGACTGCCGAGCGGTCAAAAATGGGGTGCTTACAATGACTTATTTTGCATGTCCTGCTTTTTTTATATATATTTTTTCATAAATGCACTGGTTCGTACAGGAATGAAATTTAATGCATGTTATACTTTTTAGATTAATGTACATATAGGAATGGAATTGAATGCATGTCATGCCTTTGATGAATACAAGAATAGATACAAACTACATAGGAATTTAATGGATGTACAGGTTATACATGTCATGGATGCATTATACTACACATGTATAAACTATTTACAAAGAATGACCCAGGATTGCCCCAGGGGCCTATACTCTCAGGATTCGGTTTCCCTTCCAGGATTTTGCCCCATTCGGTTTTGTTCCATTCTCATCGGGATGTGATAGCATTTACACCATTCTCCAGGGATCTTGACCTTTCAGTTTGCTATCATATCCCTACTTTCTACAGGGTTGTTGTTTGGGGTTTTTCTGATCTCACTTGGTTTTCTCTCTCAGATCTCCAAAATGCCACCATGGCTCGAGCGACAACTCGCATGCCCTTTGCAGAGCGATAAACAGCTAGGCCTTTAATTTGAGAAGACTTCTTTTAGGATTGTAATGCAGGCTGGGTTTAGGGGTTGTAAGAAATGAAAGGATATTTAGGCTCAAAGATCTTCTTTTAGTGGGTTGTTTAAACCAAAACCATCTGAGCACACTTCGGAGCATGAGATTACCCCTGCATTCCTTTCTAGTTCTCATTTCTCCTCCTACTTGTCTTGGTATTGTTCAGGCTTATTTGGACTAAACAATTTTCTTTGATCAGAGAGGACTTTAATTTGGACCGTAACGTAAGCCAGGTTAATGGGTTTATGAATGAAAAGGATACACAGGCTTAAATTTGATGTTATTTCTAGTATGGTTTAGTTCCACACAATCCTTGGTTGGTCTTCCAGTGGGGTTTCATCCCCTGATATCCTCCTCTAGCTTCAGCAACATATCTGGCTCATTTAGATCAAGCAATCTATTTTCCAATCGGAGAGGACTTTAACAGGGGCGTAATGTAGGCCACGGTTTTGGGTTTTTACAAGAAAAGATAAAGGCTCGAACCTATTGCTTCAACTGGGCTTCTTTGTTACCTAGGATAACCTTTGAATAACTATATACTCTTCAAGGATTTCACCTTTCTTGTAGTTTGATCCTTGACCTTCTAACGGAGTTGCCCCTTCATTTTCTTTCCTTCTTTTTTTTTATATATTTCTTTTGACTTACCCCATGGTAGCTTTTTCTCTTTGCTTTTCTGTTTCTTCCCTTTCCTTCTACTTTCTGCAAGATAAACATTTGCACAACTTCATTTTTTCAGATCCTTTCCTTAACATTTCAATTTAAGCCATTGTGGGCGATGATCCCTAGGTTGGGGTTTTTTCTAGAGAAAAAGGTAACTGGCTCATTAGGTTTGACAAGGGTTGCTTTTAACTGTATGGGAAATAAAATGAGGGCCTTTCTTCATTTTGAACAAGATGGCTTGATCCATAGAGCCTTCATATTACTTCAGCTTGATGGTCGATGACCTTCTTTGCTAGATCTTCTGCTGTCTGTCTGCCCCAGTGTGGGGGGATGGTTTCGAATCGAGGTTGACAATAAATCTTTTACTTTTTGCGAGGCACTAGTGGGTTAAGAAAAGTAGATATTTTTGTGTATGGGAGCAGAATTGAGGGCCTCTAATCATTTCAAATTGAATTGTTTAGTTCATAAAGCCTTAGTACAAAATTTAGACAATATTCCTAAAGATGGGGTGTTTCTGCCAGTGAACCCCTACATATTCTATCAAATCAACTACTCTGTGCTTACCCCAATGTGGGGGATGGTTCTTGGTTTGAGGATATCTGAATAGAAATCATTTACGGCTCTAGTGGGCTGAGCAAGGGATAGTGTTTATTTGGGATAAATAGAACGATGGTCTCTCATCACTCGGCTGCCCATCGCTTAGCTAAGACATCATTCGACTGTCACCTCTTCAATAAAATTCACACTTCTTTGTTGAGATTGCCTTCCTCCTATCTCTCACACTCTCTCTCAGTCTCTCAAAGGTTTTAACCCCCTTTGAATGAGTTGCCCATGCTATCCTATCCTTTAAGTCAAGTCATTATTGAATGGGAAAGAATCATTAAATGCAACAATCGTCCACAAGAGTATGAGACAAAGGGGATAAACTGGGAACTACCTATTTTCATTTAAAAACATGATTACATGGCATGCAATGTTTATTTAAAGAAGATATGCGAGAACTAGAAAGACGAAAAGAAAATAAATGAATTTTATGAAAACCTCCCGTTTCTAGTGGACCTCTTGGTGGGAACCCCTAACAAGGTTTTGAAATTGTGTCAACTTTTTTGGTATTTCCTTCTCTGGGTGTATCACCAAACGACAGAGGGTGGATTGACAAATCTTTTGCAGTGCTTAGCATGCATTTGGAAGTTAGGAGATTCTTTTGTAGCAATGTACGGGTCTGACAGGACTTTGCAAATGATGAAGCCTTCTTCTACATGGACGATGATTGTCGCGACACGATGTGGAGGTAGTTAGTTAGTGGTAATGTCTTGCAGATGGATGGATGAGTTTGCAAATGGTGAGGCCTTCCTCTTCTTACTCCTTAATGTAGGTTTGACCTCTTCCAATAGCTGGGCTTATCCTTGCATGAGTTTGAATTAGGCATGATTTAGAGGCGTTTCATATGCTATTTGACCTGAAAAAAAAAGGAAAAATAAAATACAGTCAGTATGTGGAGTTAGAGGTTTTATGCGATGCGTGTCCTATGGAGGTCCCTTCTTTGAGGGAATCTAGGCATGATGCTGAGTCTATTTTGGAGGTGGGGTTTTGCCCCTTATGCAATACAATACCTTTTCAGTATGGGCCGATTGATGTTTCTTTGGTTGGGTAATCCCACCTCTATGGACGGAGAGAGATTTGGGCCTCTTTAAAGAAATGGTTCTATGCATACCATGACTCCCTAGGGTTGAGGAACCCCTAGGAGTTTTGGTAGGTTCTATTAACATAAGATTGGATTGCTCCTTTCTCTCTACAGTTGATTAGATGTATGAGAATGCAATGACTTGAGTTTCTTAGAACTCTTGTCTCCGAATGGATATGGATACATAAGCATAATAAAAGTGAACATGTGAGCAGTATAATAACAATAAATGAATGGTTTAGAAAAGCCTCCTTCTTGTCTTGCTTTTGTCTTCGGTTCTTTTGGTACTTGGAGACGATGAGGGAGAGGATATTAGGCAAAAAAAAAAAAAAAAACGAAAGAGAAGCTAGTGCCTTGATTTGAAAATTTTTGTGCAATGTGTCACGCCTAGATTTTTCGCACTCGAGGAATACACGTATAAGCAGGAAAAATATTGTACTCTCTCGTTAGAACTCATCATCCTAGAAGAATGAGTGCAACTGGATTTGAATTGAAAATTGATTTGAATAAAGGGCTTTTGGAAAACATTTGGAGTCACTACCTAACTTGATTAAGGTGAGTTAGGTCACCTAAAAACTAAGCTCAATCCGAAGAATACACTTAGGGTTTTTTAATACGATTTTGAAAATAATCCCTCAAGAGGGTTTTTAAGAAAAGAGGTTGTTTAGCAACATTTGAAAAATATTTAAGCCCTTTTTTTGAAAATAAACTCCATTTTGGTCTTTGAAAACAGTGATCTAAGTTCGGAGGTTGGTTACATGTAGGGAAGACGGACTAAGCCATCACCCTACCCCGCCCTAGCGGTACCTACATGTCTATTCACTCTAGATTCACCTATTAGAGTCTTCAATTAACAAATGTCCAAAACTATCCACTTTGAAAAGAATTTTTAGAAAGAAATTGACATGATGCATGATATGCAAGTGCAAGAAAAAGAGAGTTGGAAAATAAATTTAGAAATAGATTTGAAAAGAAAATTGATTTGATTTAAAAAGAAATTTGAAAAGATAGATTTGAAATTGAAAGAAAGCTTTGGAGATTGGGTATAGAGATTTGGAAATAGATATTTGGAATTGGAACTTGGAAATAGATTATGGAATTGGAAGTTTGAAAAAAGGCTGTGGAGCTGGAGATTTAAAAAAAATGTTATGACCGCATCCATAAGGGTTGCCTACGTATCTTTTTTGAGAAATTAGGTCAGTCGTAGTTCGGACAAGAGTCCGATTGAAAATAAAATATTTGTTTTGAAAAAGAGTTTGAATGGAAAAAGGAGTATGGATTGAACTTAGAATAGAAGATTGGAAATTGGAATTTGGAATTGAAAAAGATTAGACTTTGATTTAGAAAGATAGAACTTGGACGAAAGACTAAGACTTGTTTTGGAAAGATTGAGGTTTAGGAAACCTAGACTTAGGAAAGAGAAGATTTAGGAAAGATTCGAATTAGGAAAGTTTCAAAATAGGAAAGTATCATTTTAGAAAAGTTCCATTTTAGGAAAGTTTTGGATTAGGGAAGTTTTCAAATTAGGAAAGTTTTGATTTGGAAATATTTTGAAATAAGAAAGTTTTGAAATAACAAAGATTTGAAAATTGGAAAGTTTAGAATTTAGAAAGTTTAGAATTTTAGAAAGATTTGGATTTATAAAGTTTTAACTTAAGAAAGTTTTGGATTTAGAAAGTTTTAAAATTTGGAAAGGTATAGAATTAGGAAAGGGTTGGTTTAGGAAAGATTTGGAAGCTTAAAGGTTAAGGAAAGATTTAAATATTTAAGTTTTAGAAACTTAAGATTTAGGAAAGTATGAGATTAGGAATGAGTGGATTAGGAAAGGTTTAGACTAGGAAGGATTGAGATTCCTACTTCCTAAAACAAGGGACTGGATTTTGTTTCTAAAAGAAGTGTTTTGATTTTGTTTTCAAAAATGGAAGATTGGATCTAGTTTCCTAAATGGGGCGATTGGATTCGGTTTTCTAAAGGGAAGATTGGATTTGGCATGGATTTGGAAAGGGAAGTTTTAGCAACCCTAGACTTGGAAGACTACAGTTTTGATATAGAAACTAGGTTTTGGAAACTTATGATTTTGATGCAAGGAAAAAGATTTTAGAAACTTAGGTTTTAAGGCAAGATTGAAAAATCATGTTTTTGAGAAAGGAAATTAGGATTTCCTAATCGTTGGCTGTAGGGTTTAACTTAGACTCTAAGGAAAGAGGTTTTTGGAAAGTGAATTTTGAAAAGAAAGCTTTTCGAAAGCGATTTTGGAAAGTAAAACTTTGAGAGAGTTTTTGGAAGGAGATCTTAAAAAGGAGTTTTTGAAAAGAGAGTTTTTGGAATGGAGTTTTTGGAAAGAGTTTTTCTAGGAAGAAGTTTTGGAAAGAGGTTTTTGGAAAGAGATTGTTGGAAAGAGTTTTTAGGAAGGAAATTTAAGGAGTGTTTTTAGAAAAAGAATTTTGAAGAAAGCTTTTTTGGAAAGGAGTTCGAAAAAGAGTTTTGAAAAATAGATTTTTGGAGGGAGTTTTTAGAAAACAATTTTGGAAAGGAGATTGGAGAGAGTTCTCAAAAAATGTATTGGAAAATAGATTTTTAGAAAGAGAGATTTGAAAAGAGAGTTTTTAGAAAGTATATAAAAACATCTCACTTTCCTAAAGCGACTCGAACCATAGCAAGGTTAGAACCCCTCTAAGATAGTGGTTTTGAAACAACAAAGATTTGAAAATATGGACCATATTGGTCACTTTAAATATAACACTTTTCTAAAGAAACCCTAGCCATGGAAAGACTAGAATCACTTTAGGATTGTGATTTTGAAAGCAAGTTTGGAAAAGGAAGATTTTGATGCAAGTTTGAAAATAATTTTAATGCAAGTTTCAAAAAACAAGTTTGAAAATGAATTTTGGAGGAATCTAAGATCATGATATGCACAATGCAAGTTGGGGTCGTGAACATACAAGGTTAAAGGCTTCACCACATAATCAAGGGGGCCAAACCCACGTGGTCTCTGGTTAGACTAAAAGAAAGCCTCTGATACGATGACCTTCTAATAGCCTAATCCTACACATGGACCGAAAAATCTCTTGTTTCAAGCATGCAAGAAAGGGGGGGCAGAAGATGGGGTATTAAAATAGAAGAAAATCCAAGTGGGTTCGGAGGGAGAAGAGAGAGGGGGAGGATGCGTAAACTTAAATAGAGAGCCTACCTTATATCTTTTTTATTTTGCATTGCTTTGCTTTGCGCACTTTGTTTTTTTTTGCTTCAGTCCTTACTTTGCTTTAGTCTTTAAGAACTTGTCTTCAATCTTCAGGAGCTTCGAAGTTGCAACACTTCAAGTCTTCAATGGAGGCTTTGAGGCTAGTGTATAAGTGTGTAAGAGTGTATGTGAGTGTATAGCAGACTAGGGTTTGTGTATGGAGGCTAGGGTTTGGAAAACCTAAAGAAGACTAGGGTTTAGGGAGGCTACGAGCTCTGTATATCAAATAGTAGGGTTTTTAAACTGAGTTTGCGGACCTTTTTCACGCTGGAGGAGGCTTTGTATTTATAGCGGGAAGAACAACCCGGCGCCTGTTGCAGTGGCGTCAGGCCAAAAATTACATTAGTGGCGCTAGGCCATTTTTTGGCTTGGCACCACTACTAGTGGTGCCAACCACTTAGAAAAAATTTTAAGTCGGCAAGCAACGTATCTTCAGAAGATTTTGGCACCTGTACTAGTGACTACCATGCAATTTTTAGCCTGGCTTCACTAGGAGTGACTCTGGAAGGTTCGAGAATGATTTGAAAGGGCCGGGAATTGCCTGAAAGGGCAGAAAAGGGCAGGAACCCTTAGGATAGTGTTCCGGGGGTAGTAGACTTGACAAATGATGTTAGGGTTTGCTAGAGGGGTCGACCGGGCCATTAGGGACAAAATGGTCAATCGGACTAGAAAGCTACCAGGACGGACTCAAAATGTCCCGGAAGAAGACTCGAGATTTGAAAACATTATTTAGAATGTTCCTAAAGGCAACAGGCTTGATACCCAAAGCCAATATGGTCGGACAAGGCGACCAGCCCACTAGGGGCAAAACGGTCATTTCACACCGGGTTTGCCGGAATTGAGTTGGAATGATCCGGAAAGATAATGGAAGGTTGAGAATACTATAAGAAGCATTCTCAGGAGGTTACCAGTTTGATACCTAGAGTCGGTTTGGTTCCCGAGGCATTCGGATGCCTAGGGGCAAAATGGTCATCTTGACCGAAAAGTCTCGGAGTTGGCCTGATACAGACTAGAAGGCCCCTAATAAGGTGGACTTATCATTCTAAGGACTTAGGTACTATCTCAAGAAACGTGTCAAAAAATGGCCTTATGGGCAGTTTGGTCATTTTTCACCGGAGTGGGCTAGTAGACACTGGTGTTGACTTGGGTTTTGAGCGTTATCGCCACTCTGACGGCAGTCCCGTGATATAGGGGTTTGTTGGCAATTCCTTATATCGACCTGTTTACGAGTACTTCCGCTACTCAAACGGTTGCGATGTTTACGAGTACTTCCACTACTCTGATGGTTCGCGATCATTCTCGAGACTGCTTAATCTCGAGAATCTGTTAAATGTACTTAGCTCCTGAGGAATCAACTTTCTCAAAAGGCGTACCGAAATGGACATTTTTGCATTGGCGGGCTAGCAAGCGCTAAAGGTGGACCGTTTTACCACCTCGAGCACTTGGGTCTTGTCCCGGTCGAGGGGTTTGAAGGGACTTACCATTCTGAAGAGTTCACTCGAAAACGTGCCGGACAAGATAGACTTACCCTATCGGGGAATCAACTTTCTCGAATGAGGGATTGGAATTGGAATTGGAATTGGAATTGGACTTGAAAAAGGTGACTTACTGTCTTCGAGAAGACGTGCCTACTGGAATTGGACCGAACAATGCCCCCAAGGGCATTTGGGTCCTTTTGCCTCTATTTGGGTCAGCGAGCCCGCGAAGCGATAGATTGACTAGATTAGGATTGAAAAATTGAGCTGACTCAGAATATGTCCATATCGACTTGAATACAAATATGGATGGACTGGAGACTGTTGAACGGACAAAAATGGGGTACTTACAACTACCCTTGTTTTTCTATCTTTGTTTGTTAAAGATAGAAAAAGATAGAGTAAGAGTCCCATGTTGACCGTGAGGCGGTTAGAGGGACGGACTTTGAAAATTTTCGAAAATGGGAGGTTAGAAATGGATATTGGGCCCCAAGGCCTTTGAAAATGAGTTTTGGCCGAAAAAGGGCAAAGCTGCCCGGAATTTAGAACTGACACCACTAGCAGTGGCGCCAGGCCTGGGATAAAAAACCAAAAACATTTGTGGTTCGAACACTTGCGAGATTTGAAGGATTTTCACAAAACCGAGAGGCATTGCGAGGAAACCGACTTGGACATTGAAGGAGCACCTCTTAGGGACCATGGGGGATTGCTGGAAGTAGACGTTGTAGCCGGAAAAGTTACCGGAAGAGAATATTTCGCTGGAGAACTCCCAAAAAGTGAGTTTTCTATCTTATGTTGATTTCAATGTGTAGAACTCTGTTTAAGTCGTGTGAACAGTGAAAATTGATGTTTTGATATGTTTTGAAAACTGTGGTGATGTTATTTTTGCATTTTGGTGCTTGTTTGATTATATTTGAGTGATTTTACGTGATTATGTGAAGGAGGTTTTCTGTAAGAATTGGGGGTTTGTTCCTACAGGCTTGGGTGATGAGTTTTTCAGGTAGATTTTTGTGCTATGTGCCTTAGAAAAATATGTTCAACAACCATGTGAAGTTTTGTGATTTTTTGAAAACTTGGTGAATTTTTGATTTTTTAAAAAATTAAAAAATACTTAAAAAATTAAGAAAATTCAGAAAATTTTAAGAAATTGATGAATGTTTTAGAGTTTGAAATTTAAAAAAAATAGGGAATATTTTAGAAAACATTTGAAATGATTTTGAAGAATTTCAGGACATCTTTGAAAACCATTAATTTATTGAAAAATAAAACAAGTCTTTGAAAAATTCAAAAATTTAAAAGTGTGTGCGGATGTTGATGTTATGTGATCGTGACCTTGCGAAGTGCACGGTTTGGGTTTTGTGTTGATGTCGTAGGTGTTATAGGGACCATTTTTTTTTTTTAAACGAAACTCTACCAAAATTTTTAGAATTCGGAAAAAGGGTTTGAGAAATTTTTGGAATAAAATATTTTTGAAGGGAAAAGATATAAAACCATTGAGCGCGGGGCCTTTTTGGCAGAGAAGACCCCAAGAAACTCGGGGGCCTTAAAAATATTGAAAGAAAAATTTGAAAAAATGACATGTTTTGAAAACAGATTTTGACTTAGGAAAACTCAGGATTTTGATAAGAATTTCGAAAGATTGAAAATTTGAGAATTGAGTTTAAAGAAAACTTTTTGGAGGAAGAAGTTTTTAGAAAATCTTGATTGTGATAGAAAAAGCTTGGGATGAAATTTGGACTGGAAGATTTTGAAATTTTGTCTTAGGACTCATTTGAAATTCTCGAACAAAACGTATAGAAAATTCGTTTTGAGTCAGAATGGGAAGTTTAAAATCAAAATGTGTAGGAATTCATTTCGACTTAACATGGAAAATCAAAATGTGTAGGAAATTCATTTTGACTTAGAATTGGATTTAAAATCAAAATGTGTAGGAAATTCATCTTGACTTATTATTTGAAATCTTTTTTTTAATGTTATTTTATTATTATTTTTTATTTGTTTTGATTATTTATTTATTTATTATTATTATTATTTTTATCTGCATATACCGTATATTAACACTTCTTACCTTGGCTTACCTTTTCAGGATGGCAGATGCAGGTGATGATGGTTCTGAGAGGAGACGCTGCTCCAGGAAGGCGGCTAGGACAGATTCTGTCAGCAATTCCAATTGGTCCAGGGGTAGTCGGCTGTTTGCAGGACAGATATCTTCTAGACAAAGCAGCTGGGGGAGTAGACCATGGGTTTGGTATGACGGGTATCCTTCAAATCAGCAAGACATTTTTCGCTGGTCGTTTGGTTACATGACTTCTCTCCTATTGGTGCAGCTTATTTTCTGGCAGTGATTCCCTTTTGGTCACCTGACCTGTCTTTCTTTCATTTTGGGGAATGTGAGCTTGCCCCTACTCCCCATAAGTATGGCTTCCTCCTAGGTCTTCGGGATGGTTTAGTTGACATTATGAGACCTACTTTTCTTGATGGCTGCATCACGATTGTCTCTTCTCAGCTTGGGCTCCGTTGTGTAGCCTTTTCTTTTGATCTGTTGCCCCAGTTTCCTTATGTCCTAGTGAAGTTCTTGTTTCTCTCATTTTGAGTTTACAATGGATAGGGGATTAGCATACTTCTCAAGATTGGTCCATTTCTCCATGGTAGTCCTAGCTCTGCTTTTCCTAAACTTGTTGATGTTTCCACCCGGAGGGATGACTTGGTCGACTGTCGGTTATGTGCACTGCTTGTCGAGATTCGTGAAGGGCACTCCCATGCTCCTATGGTTGTGGGAGAGACCTTCGTAAGCCTTACTAGACTTCAGTAGGGGGTCGATGCTCATTTTCAGGGATGTGCTCCAATATTCTAGCTTTGGGCGATCGGACAATTATTCATTGCCCCTTTTTTTTCAGCATACATGGTATCTCGAGTCAAGAGTCATTTGATTGGGGAGGTTGAGGGTGGGCTATTGCCATATTCTCTATTTTTTGTCGGCCATGAAAATTTGAGTTTTCTGAGGCGTGTGCCGATGCTGGAGATGTCTGAGGGCTAGCTTTAGCTCCTTTTGCATTTTAACTCGTTCCCTATTTCCAATTTGAGAGAAAAAGAAAGACAGAGAGTTAGTTTTTGTACAAAAATAGTTTATTTATGCATATTACATTTTTCTTTATTTTTTTATTTTTTATAAATGCACATGAAATTAATTGTATGACTTATTTTGCATGTTCTACTTTCTTTCTTTTTTATGTATATATTTTTTATGAATGCACAGGTTCATACAGGAATGGAATTTAATGCATGTTTTACTTTTTGAATCAATGTACATACATGAATGAAATTGAATGCTTGTCATGCTTTTTAATGAATGCATGAATAGATACAAACTACAAAGAAATTTAAATGGATGTACAAATTATACATGCCAGGGATGCATTAGTAATATATGTATATGAGCTATTTACAAAGAATGTCCCAGGATTGCCCTAGGGCCCATACTCTGATAATTCTGTTTCCTTTCTAGGATTCTGCCCCATTTACTTTTGTCCCATTCTCATCGGGGTGTGATAGCATTTGTATCATTCTCCAGGGATCTTGACCTTTCGGTTTGCTATTCTATCCGTACTTTCTACAGAGTTACTGTTTGGAGTTTTTCTGATCTCACTTGGTTTTCTCTCTTAGATCTCCAAAATGCCACCATGGCTCGAGAGACAACTCGCATGCCCTTTGCAGAGCGATAAATAGCTAAGCCCTCAATCCAAGAAGACTTCTTTTAGGACCATAATGTAGGCTGGGTATAGGAGTTGTAAGAAACGAAGGGATATTTAGGCTCAAAGATCTTCTTTTAGTGGGTTGTTTAAACCAAAACTATCTGAGCACACTTTGGAGCATGATATTGCCCCTGCATTCCTCCCCAGTTCTCGTTTCTCATCCTATTTGTCTTAGTATTGTTCAGGCTTATTTGGACTAAGCAATTTTCTTTGATAAGAGAGGACTTTAATTTGGACCGTAACGTAGGCTAAGTTAAGGGGTTTATGAATGAAAATGCTAGAAAGGCTCAAACATTATCACTTGTGGGGTTTTTAAAAGACCAATGATCACCTTTGGCAACTTAACTTCCATTCACTGCTTTCTTCTTTCCTTCATACTCTTGTTATTCTTCTAGATCGCTTTTTGCCTTCTAATTTAAGATCCTTTTTTCATCAAGAAATTTGTTGCTAAGTCGACTTTTGGAGATTCTAACTTTTTCATTTATATTTTGGGATAACAGTGTCCTCTTTTAAAGATCCCCACGAACATAATTTCTTCTTTACTAGAGACGCCTTTGACGCCATAACTTCTTAAAGATCACTAGTTTCATCGTTGCTCATTATATCTTCTTGGAAATCACCCTTTTCATCATTGCTCATTAAATCTTCTTACTTATGACTTTTGCCTTAACCCAATATGGGCGGTGATCATTTAGTCAGTTTTCTTGAGGAAAGTAACCGGCTCAAGTGGGCTTTGCAAAGGGATTTGTTTGTGTATGGTAAAAGAAATGAGGGCCTTTCATCACTTCAAGTTAAATTGCTTAGTCTATAAAGCCTTTATACAAAATTTAGACAATATTTCTAAAAAAAAGGTGTGTTTCTGCCGAATCAACTACGTTGTGCTTACCCCAGTGTGGGGGATGATTATAGGTTTGGGGATATCTGAAAAGATATCACTGACGGCTCTAGTGGGCTGAGCAATGAATTGTGTTTATTTGGGATAAATAGAATAATGGCTCCTCATCATTTTGAGTACTCGACTGCCCATCGCTTAGCCAGGATATCACGCTAGTGTTGCCTTTTCAATGAAATCCACACTATTTCCTTCCTATCTCTCACTCTCTCTTTGTTTATCAAAGGTCTTAACCTTTTTTGAATGGGTTGCCCATGCTATCCCATCCATTAAGTCGGGTCATTTACCAAATGGAAAAGAATCCTTAAAAGTAATATTCGTCTACAGGAGTATGACACAAAGGGGATAAATTGGAAACTATCCATTTTCATTTTAAAAATATGATTACATGGCATACAGTATTTATTTAAAGAAAATATGCGAGAAATAGAAATGAAAAGAAAACAGAGGAATTTTGTGGAAACCTCCCTTTTCTTGTAGACCTTCTGATGAGAACCCCTAATAGGGTTTTGGGATTATGCCCATCTCCTTGGTATTCCATTCGCCAGACGCATCCTTAAACAGCATAGGGTAGATTGACAGATCTTCTGCGACGCTTGGGGAATTGCCGAAGATGGTACTGTTGTTGATTTCCTCCTTTATGATTGTATTAACGGTGTGATCGCGTTGCGGACTGGTTTCACGTCCTTGATTTCGACGATCTTATCATCTTTTAGATCTTGGATTTTATGTTTCAGAGATCGGCAACTTTCTGTGTCATGGCCTAACCCGCCTGAGAGATATGCGCACCTGAGTGTTGAGTTGAAAGAGGATGGTAGAGGTTTAACCAGTGGTGTAGCCGGTATTGGCGCAGGTATCCAGCTTTCAGCAAATTATTGCAAGCATATGTTTGGGTGCCGGCCAATTGGGTAAAGGGTCAACTCCACCCTCTTGCTCTTTTAGGTCTAGTATATGACGATGCATAAACTAACTCAAAAGTAAGTACCCTAGGTGTTACTGGTGCAGACGGTTGCGAGGGCAGAGGGTCGAATGCTGTGGTAGTAATTGCTGCCAGGTTCGCTGCTTGGGATTCGCTGAGACTTTGCATCTTCTATTTTAGGGTATGGTAACTTCTGATGTTGTGACCTTTAGGTTCAAGCGCTTTATCAAGAATGGGCTTTGGAGGTACCATGACCAGGCGCCCGGATTCACAAAGTTGCCGGTAAGCTGCATCTATAAAGCATTCAGGCGGGGTAAAGCTTTGACTTTTCTTTTTTACCTTCTCTTGTGAAAGAGTATGCTCAACCTCAATCTGTGTCTGATCCACATCCTGGGAGGGGTTGGTAGGAGTTTGAGGGTGAAGTACTCTGGCAACATGGAGTTGAGGTTGTGGTGGGGGAATGATCTTCTAGTTAGAGGTTGACTTTTCTTCTTTTTTCACATTGGTCATTTTTGCGCGAGATAGAGGTATCATGGTCTCCAGTTTCATCATCCTTCTTCTGAGTTCCGCCTATTCTTTCAATATTTGGGTTTGCCCTTGCCTGAGTGGTCGATTGGGTGGCACTGAGATTGCGGGCATTGTTGAAGTGGGCTCTTTGGACACCATTGCCTGCATCAACTTGAACATTTCATCTATTTTGCTTTTCATCTCATTAATCTCCTTACAAGTGATAGGGGAGGTCTCATCAAGGTTGGCTGCCATTAGCAAAGTTCTTTGTCTGGTAGTGATGAGGCTTCTAGGTGGATGTTGTTCTTTCTTGGGAGCAATGTTGACTTTTACGGTAAGATTTCTGTAAAATAAAAAAAGGAAGAGATAGAAAGACAAAAACACAAATCACAAGTCAGTTTCTGGTGTTTAGAGAGTTTTATGCAATGCATGTCCTAGGGTGTCCCTACTCGAGAGGGCAACTAATCATGATGCATTGGCTCACTTTTGGAGATAAGGGGTTTGCCTCTGTATACAGATACCTTACCGTCTGAGTAGGGACATACGTTCATTAAAACATGAGTAAATATATAAAAATTCGAAATCTAAGTATAATAGAGTCAAAATACATTTTAATAGGGGAAAGGGAACAATTTCCTTTGGGATTTCCACTTATTTAATTTTACATAAGAACTGCTAAACTACTCTTGAGTCTTTGGATTCGCCTTCTTTGGATTCAATGTCGAGGCGGTCACTGAGAGACCTTATTGATTGATTGCCCCTTATCTTCTTAACAACCCTATCTCCATGAGCATAGAGGGATTGGGGCCCCTCTTCATGGAATGAATTGATGTGCATGCCATAAGTCCTTAGGGTTACACGGGAACCCTTAGGGTTTGGGTAGGTTTAATACAAAAAAGAGTGACCTTGGTGTCACTCTCAATGGGTTGATCATATGCATGATAATGCAGTGACTTGAGTTACTTGGGAACTCTCGTCTTGGGATGGAATATCAAATGCATGAATATGGATGCATAAAGTATAAGGAGAGAGAATACAATTGAAGTAAACATGCATGCATGAGTAGTTCGACAATCATTATAACAGTAAGAATACAATCATTATAACAACAAGAATAAATAGGTATAAATGAAAGTAAGAGCAGTCGCCCTTTCTTCCATGGTTTTGGAAAACGGTGTGCGTGTCTTAAATCTGGCAGAGGTTCGGCTATGCAAGGTGTCTATATGAGCATAAGGTTGAGGGTTCACTAATGCGTCCTAAAAAAGCTCGGTCCCCGGATCTTCAAACCTAGGCCCACTCCCCGAGGTGGTGCCATGATCGGTTGGTGATCCGAGCGGGGGAACCATCAAGAGGCCGTAGGCGAAGAAACTAACACAGCATCTTGCCCACAACCAATATATCGTTCCCCCTTTCTAACTAGAAATGTCATATCAAGGTAACAATGCAAGTATGTAAAATGTAAGTGCACGTGCAGTGTGTGTGTGATTTTTGAAAGCGGAAGAAAGAGCCCAACAACTTCCATTCATTATGTTCATCATATTCATGCATAACGGTTAATTAAAACAATAATGTAAACAAAAAGCGCACCTACAAAACAAAGATGCAAGAGTTAGTATGTGGATGACAAACTTCATACAATATAACATGAATGGAGTTAAATACATGTTTTTGAAAATTTGATTTTGAAAATTGAAAGTGGATAGAAGTGGACAAGTTAATTGAAGACTTTACATGGGTGAAGGGTGAAGAGACATAACTATGGCCTAACCCTCTAAGTGTCCCCAGTGGAGTCGCCAGCTATCACGCCTAGATTTTTTGCACTTAAGGAATATACACACAAGCGGGAAAAATACTATACTCTCTAGTTAGAACTCATCCTCCTAAAAGAATGAGTGCGACTAGGTTGGAATTGAAAATTGATTTGAATAAAGGGCTTTTGGAAAACATTTCGAGCCGCCACCTAACTTGATTAAGGTGAGTTAGGTCACCTAAAAACTAAGTTCAATTTGAAGATTACACTTAGGGCTTTTGAAAACGATTTTGAAAATACTCTCTCAAGAGAGGGTTTTTAAGAAAAGAGGTTGTTTAGTAACCTTTGGAAAATATTTAAGCCCTTTTTTTGAAAATAAACTCCATTTTGGTCTTTGAAAACAGTGATCTAAGTTCGAAGGTTGGTTACGTGTAGGAAGACGAACTAAGCCATCACCCTACCCCGCCCTTGTGGTACCTACCTGTCTATTCACCCTAGATTCACCTATTAGAGTCTTCAACTAACAAATGTCCAAAACTATCCACTTTGAAAAAAAATTTTAGAAAGAAATTGACATGATGCATGATATGTAAGTGCAAGAAAAAGAGAGTTAGAAAATAGATTTAGAAATTGATTTGATTTAAAAAGAAATTTGAAAAGATAGATTTGAAATTGAAAGAAAGCTTTAGAGATTGGATGTAGAGATTTAGAAATAGAAATTTGGAATTGAAAGTTGGAAATAGATTATGGAATTGGAAATTTGAAAAAATGTTGTGGAATTGGAGATTTAAAAAAAAAGTTATGACCGCACCCATGAGGGTTACTTACGTATCCTTTTTAAGGAATCAAGTTAGTCGTAGTTCGGACAAGAGTTCGATTGAAAATAGAAGATTTGATTTGAAAAAGAGTTTGAATGGAAAAAGGAGTTTGGCTCAAACTTAGAATAGAAGATTGGAAATTGGAATTTGGAATTGAAAAAGATTAGACTTTGATTTGAAAAGATAGAACTTGGAAGAAAGATTTAGACTTGTTTTGGAAAGATTGAGGTTTAGGAAACCTAGACTTATACAAGAGAAGATTTAGGAAAGATTCGACTTAGGGAAGTTTCAAAATAGGAAAATGTTGTTTTACGAATGTTCCGTTTTAGGAAAGTTTTGGATTAGGGAAATTTTCAAATTAGAAAAGTTTTGAAATAAGAAAGATTTAAAAGTTGAAAAGTTTAGAATTTAGAAAGTTTAGGATTTAGAAAGATTTGAAGTTCAGGAAAGTTTAGAATTTTAGAAAGATTTGGATTTATAAAGTTTTAACTTAAGAACGTTTTGGATTTAGAAAGTTTTGAAATTTGGAAAGGTATGGAATTAGGAAAGGGTTGGTTTAGGAAAGATTTAAATGTTTAAATTTTGGAAACTTAGGGTTTAGGAAAGTATGAGATTAGGAATGAGTAGATTGGGAAAGGTTTAGACTAGGAAGGATTGAGATTCCTACTTCCTAAAACAAGGGATTGGATTTTGTTTCTAAAAGAAGTGTTTTGATTTTGTTTCAAAAAACGGGGGATTGGATCTAGTTTCCTAAATGGAGCGATTGGATTCGGTTTCCTAAAGAGAAGATTGGATTTGGCATGGATTTGGAAACGGAAGTTTTAGCAACCCTAGACTTGGAAGACTATAGTTTTGATGTAGAAACTAGGTTTTGGAAACTTATGATTTTGATATAAGGAAGGAGATTTTGGAAACCTAGGTTTTAAGGCAATATTGAAAAATCATGTTTTTGAGAAAGGAAATTAGGGTTTCCTAATCGTTGGCTCTAGGGTTTAACTTAGGCTCTAAGGAAAGAGGTTTTTGGAAAGTGAATTTTTAGAAAGGGAGAGTTTTGGAGGCAATCTTAGAGAGGAGTTTTTGAAAAGTGAATTTTGAAAAGAAAGTTTTTCGAAAGTGAATTTGAAAAGTAAAACTTTGAGAGAGTTTTTGGAAAGAGAGGTTTTGGAAGGAGATCTTAAAAAGAAGTTTTTGGAAAGGGAGTTTTGGAAAGAGTTTTCTAGGAAAGAGTTTTAGAAAGAGGTTTTTGGAAAGAGATTGTAGGAAAGAGTTTTTAGGAGGGAAACTTAAGGAGTGTTTTTAGAAAAGGAATTTTAAAGAAAGCTTTTTTGGAAAGGAGTTCGAAAAAGAGTTTTGAAAAATAAATTTTTGGAAGGAGTTGTTAGAAAGCAATTTTGGAAAGGAGATTGGAGAGAGTTCTCAAAAAGTGTATTGGAAAAGAGATTTTTAAAAAGAGAGATTTGAAAAGAGAGTTTTTAGAAAGTATATAAAAACATCTCACTTTCCTAAAGCGACTCTAACCATAAGAAGGTTAGAACCACTCTAAGGTAGTGGTTTTGAAACAACAAAGATTTGAAAATATGGACCATATTGGTCACTTTAAATATAACACTTTCCTAAAGCAACCCTAGCCATGGAAAGGCTAGAATCACTTTAGGATTGTGATTTTGAAAATAAGTTTGGAAAAAGAAGATTTTGATACAAGTTTAAAAACAATTTTAATGCAAGTTTTGAAAAACAAGTTTGAAAACGAATTTTAGAGGAATGCAAGATCATGATATGCACAATGCAAGTTGAAGTCGTGAACATACAAGGTTACAGGCTTCACCACATAATTAAGGGGGCCGAACCCACGTGGTCTCCGGTTAGACTAAAAGAAAGCCTACGACGTGGTGACCTTCCAATAGCCTAATCCTACACATGGACCGAGAAATCCCTTGTTTCATGCATGCAAGAAGGGGGGGGGAGAAGATGATGGGGGATTAAAATAAAAGAAAACCCAAGTGGGTTCAAAGGGAGAAGAGAGAGGGGGAGGATGCGTAAACTTAAATAAAGAGCCTACCTTGTATCTTCTTTATTTTGCTTTGCTTTGCGCACTTTGTTTTTCTTGCTTCGGTCCTTGCTTTGCTTCAGTCTTCGAGAACTTGTCTTCGATTTTCGGGAGCTTCGAAGTTGCAACACTTCAAGTCTTCAATGGAGGCTTTGAGGCTAGTGTATAAGTGTATAAGAGTGTATGTGAGTGTATAGGAGGCTAGGGTTTGTGTATGGAGGCTAGGGTTTGGAAAATCTAAAGAAGACTAGGGTTTAGGGAGGCTACGAGCTCTGTATATCGAATAATAAGGTTTTCAAACTGAGTTTGCGGACCTTTTTCACGCTGGAGGAGGCTTTGTATTTATAGAGGGAAGAACAACCTAGCGCTTGTTGTAGTGACGCTAGGCCAAAAATTACATTGGCGTCACTAAGAGTGGCACCAGCCACTTAGGAAAGTTTTTAAGTCGGCAAGCAACGTATCTTCAGAAGATTTGGGCGCCTGTACTAGTGACTACCATGCAATTTTTTGTCTGGCTTTACTAGGAGTGACTCTAGAAGGTCCGAGAATGATTTAAAGGGGTCGGGAATGGCCCGGACGGCCGAAAAAGGGCAGGAACCCTTAGGATAGTGTTTCGGGGGTAGTAGACTTGACAAATGATGTCAGGGTTTGTTAGAGGGGTCGACTGGGCCATTAGGGACAAAACAGTCAATCGGACTGGAAAGCTACCAGGATGGACTCAGAATGTCCCGGAAGAAGACTCGAGATTTGGAAACATTATTTAGAATGTTCCCAAAGGCTACTGGTTTGATACCCAGAGCCGGTGTGGTCAGAAAAGGCGACCGGCCCACTAGAGGCAAAACGATCATTTTGCACCGGGTTTGCAGGAATTGACTTGAAATGATCTAGAAAGGTAATGGAATGTTGTGAATACTATAAAAAGCATTCTCGGGAGGTTACTGGTTTGATACCTAGAGCCGGTGTGGTTCCTGGGCCTTTCGGATGCCTAGGGGCAAAATGGTCATTTGGATCGAAAAGTCTCGAAATTGGCCCGATTCAGACTGGAAGGCACCTAATCATGCCAGATTGCCTTTAAGACAATCTTGGAAAGGTGAACTTATCATTTTGAGGACTTAGGTACTATCTCGAGAAATGTGCCGAAAAATGGCCCTATACGTAGTTTGGTCATTTTTCACCAGAGTGGGCTAGCAGGCACTGGTGTTGACCTGGGTTTTGAGCGTTTTTGCCACTCTAACGATGGTCCCGTGATACAGGGGTTTGTTGGCAATTCCCTATATCGACCTATTTACGAGTACTTTCGCTACTTTAACGGATACGATGTTTACGAGGACTTCCGCTACTCTGACGATTCGCGATCATTCCTGAGATTGCCTGATCTCGGGAAGCTACTAAATGGACTTAGCGCCTGAGGAACCAACTTTCTCAAAAGGCGTGCGGAAACAGACATTTCTACATTGGTGAGCTAGCAGGTGCCAAAGGTGGACCGTTCTACCATCTCGAGGACTTGGGGTCTCGTCCCGGTCGACAGGTTTGAAGGGACTTACCGTTCTGAAGAGTTCACTTGGAAATGTACCAGACAGGATAGACTTACCCCCTTGAGGAATTAACTTTCTCGAGGGAGGGATTGGAATTAGAATTGGACTTGAAAAGGGGACTTACCATCTTCTAGAAGACGTGCCTACTGGAATTGGACCGAACAATGCCCCCAAGGGCATTTGGGTCCTTTTGCCTGTATTTGGGCCCCGCGAGCCCACGAAGAGATAGATTGGCTAGATTAGGATTGGAAAATTGAGATGACTCAGAATATGTCCATATCGACTTGAATACAAGTCTGGACGGACTAGAGACTGCCGAACGGGCAAAAATGGGGTGTTTACACAATGCATGTCCTAGGGATGTCCCTACTTGAGAGGGAGACTAAGCATGATGTATGGTCTCACTTTTGGAGATAAAGGGTTTGCTCCTGTATACAAGTACTTTACCATTGATCAGGAACCTACATTCATTCATACATTCAATTGAGAAAAGTAATAGAATACATTGAACTTTAAATTTAGAATACAAGAGGAAACATAATATACATTAATGGGGGAGAGGAAAACATTTTTTCTTTGGACTTCCACCTATCTAGTTTTACATATGGAATCCTAAACTACTCTTAAGTCTTTGGATTCTCCTTCTTTGGATTTGACATCAAGGGGGTCGCTGAGAGACCTTGTTGATTTGATTGCCCCTTGTTTTCTTGGCAATCCTATCTCCGTGAGCATAGAGGGATTGGGGCCCCTCTTATGGAATGACTTGAAATGCATGCAATGATTCCTTAGGGTTACGTGGGAACCCTTAAGGTTTGGGTAGGTTTAATGCAATGGAGAGTGCACTTGGTGTCACTTTCTTTGGGTTAATCATATGCATGAGAATGTAGTGACTTGAGTTACTTTGGAACTCTCGCTTTAACATGGAATATAGAATGCATGAAAATGGATGCATAGAGTATAAGGAGAGATAATGCAATTGAAGTAAATATGCATGCATGAGTAGTTATACATATATTATAACAGTAAGAGCACAGTCATTATAACAACAGGAATAAACAAGTATAGAGAAAAATAAAAAGCAGTCGCCCTTTCCTCCATGGTTTTGAAAATAGTGTGCGTGTCTTAAATCCGGTAAAGGTTCGGCTATGCATGGTGTATATATGAGCATGAGGTTGAGAGTTTACTAATACATCCTAAAAAGGCTCGGTTCCCAAATCTTCAAACCTAGGCCCACTCCCCAAGGTGGTGCCATTATCGATTGGTGATCCGAGTGGGGAACTATCAAGAGGCCGCAGGCGAAGAAACTAACATAGCATCTTGCCCACAACCAATATACCGTTCCCCCTTTCTAACTAGAAGGGACAAATCAGGGTAAAGAATGCAAGTGCATGTGCGGTGTGTATGTGATTTTTGAAAGCGGAGGAAAGAGCCCAACAACTCCCATTAATCTTGTTCATCACGTTCATTCATAGTATGAAATAAAACAAAAAGCGACTAAAGATCCACCTACAAAACAAATATGCAAAAGTTAGTATGCGGATGACAAACTTGATGCAAGATTGAATAATTGAAAGTAAATGAAAGCAAGTAATGATATGTTTTTGAAAACAACTTGGAAAAACTTAATTTTGAAAGTTTGAAGTCGACAAAATTGGACAAATCAATCAAAGACTCCAAATGGGTGAAGGGTGAAAAGACATGATAATGGCCTAACCCTCTAAGTTTCCCCAGTAGAGTTGCCAGCTGTCGCACCTCGATTTTTCGCACTCGAAAAAGACAAGTGAGAAAAACACAGTGCTTTCTCGTTAGAACTCATCCTCCTAGAAGAATGAGTGTGACTAGGTTTGAATTGAAAATTGATTTTGAATAAGGGCTTTTTGGAAAAACAAATTGGAGTCGCCACCTAACTTGATTAAGGTGAGTTAGGTCACCTAAAAACTAAGCACAATCCGAAGACTATACTTAAGTTTTTGAAAAAATAATTTTGGGAAATATCCTCAAGAGATGGTTTTTTAAGAAAATAGGTTGTTTGGCAACCTTTGAAAATATTGAAACCCTTTTTTAAAAATAACTCCATCTTGGTCTTTGAAAACAGTTATCCTAAGTCTGGAGGTTGGTTACATGTAGGGAAGACGCACTAAGCCGTCATACCCCGCCCTTGCAGTACCTATATGTCTATTCACCTTAAGTTCACTCGTAAAAGTCTTCGATTAACACATGTCCAAAACTATCCACTTGAGAAAAGAATTTTTATAAAGAAATTTGACATGATACATGATATGCAAGTGCAAGAGTAAAATTTAATTTGGAAATAGATTTGAAAAAAAGGTTTGATTTTGGAAATAGATTTGAGGGAAGACTGGATTTGATTTTGAAATGGATTTGAAAAGATTGATTTGATTTTGAAAAGAGAGTTTTAGAAATTGGAAATAAAGAGTTGAAAACAAATTTTTGGAATTGGAAATTTGCAAAAGGTTATGGAATTGGAGATTTGAAAAAAGTTATGAAATTGGAAGTTTGAAAAAGGTTATGAAATTGGAGATTTGAAAATGGTTATGACCACACCCAAATGACCACCATTATTGGTTTTGGAAAACTTGATTTTAGGAAATCTAGACTTAGGAAAGCCTTGAGGTTTAAGAAAAATTAGACTTGACTTGGAAAGGTTTTAAAAAAAATTTGACCCGAATGTTAGACTTGAAAGATTAGGGAAAGATTGGATTTAGGAAATGTTTGAATTAGGAAAGTTCCGTTTTAGGAAAGTATCATTTTAGGAAAGTCCCGATTTAGGAAAGCTTCATTTTAGAAAAGTTTCTTTTTAGGAAAGGTTTTGTTTTAGGAAAGTTTCGAACAAGGAAAGTCGCAAATTAGGAAAGTTGTGAATTTAGAAAGTTTCATCTTAGGAGAGTTTTGAATATAGAAAGATTTGAAATCTAGGAAAGTTTGCTTTTAAGAAAAAGTTAATTTTGGAAAGGTTCAAATTTGGAAAGTTAGGATTTAAGAAAGATCTAGATTTTGGAAAGATTTTGAATTTAGAAAGTTTCAACTTAAGAAGGTTTCGAATTTGAAAAGTATAGAATTTTGGAAAGGTTTTCAATTTAGAAAGTTTTAACTTGAGAAAGTTTCAAATTTGAAAAGTTTAGAATTTTAGAAATATTCAAAATTTGAGTTTTAGAAATACTTGAAATTAAGAAATGTTTGAATTTAGGAAGATTGAAAGGTTTGAAATTTGGAAAGTTGAAAATTGGAAAGGTTTAACATTAGGAAAGTTTAGAATTAGGAAAGGATTGAATTAAGAAATGTTTGATTTCTATTTCCTAGAAAGAGATGATTTGGTTTCGTTTCCAAAAACGGAGGATTGGACCTAGTTTCCTAAATGGGAGATTGAATTTGGTTTTCTAAAGGGAAGATTGGATTTGACATGGAATTGGAAGGTGAAGTTTTAGAAATCCTAGATTTGGAAGTCTATGATTTGATGTAGAAAATAGATTTTGGAAGTTGATGTCTTTGATGTAAAGAAAGGGAGGTTTTGGAAATCTAGGTTTTGAGACAAGATTGAAGATCATGTTTTAGAAAAGAAAATTAAGGTTTCCTAATTATTGACTCTAGAGCTTGACTTGGGCTCCAAGGAAAGGTTTTTTAGAAAGTGAATTTTTGAAAACAAAGATTTTTGGAAAAGATCCTAGCAAAGAGTTTTTAGAAAGTAAACTTGAAAAGAATTTTAAAAAGGAGATTTTGGAAAGTAAAACTTTGAACGAGTTTTTGAAAAAGAGAGGTTTTGAAAAGAAGCTTTTTAGGAAAATGATTTTTGGAAAGAGTTTTTAGGAAGGAAACTTAAGAAGCATTTTTAGAAAGTGAATTTTGAAGAGAACTTTTTGAAGAAGAGTTTAAAAAGAAGTTTTGGAAAACGAATTTTTTAAAGGGGTTTTTAGAAAGCAATTTTTAGAAAACAACTTTGCAAAAGTGATTGGAGAGATTTTTAGAAAGTATGTTGGAAAAGTGATTTTTAGAAAGTAGGCTTGAAAAGAGAGTTTTTGGAAAGCGTTTTTAGGAAAGTAAATTCAAAAGAGATTTTGGAGAGGATTAAAAATATGGACCATGAAAGTCACTTTTAATGTAACACTTTCCTAAAGCAACCTTAGCCATGGAAAAGCTAGAATCACCTTAGGATAGTGATTTTGAAAAAAGTTTTGAAGAAGAAAATTTTAGTGCAAGTTTTGAAAACGGTTTTGATGCAAGTTTTAAAAACAAGTTTGAAAATGAATTTTAGGGAAGATGCATGATCATGATATGCACAATGCAAGTTGAAATCGTGAACATACAAGGTTAAAGGCTTCACCATATAATCAAGGGGGCCGAACCCACGTAGTCTCCGGTTAAACTAAGAGAAAACCCCCGACACGGTGACCTTCAATAGCCTAATCCTACACATGGACCGGGGAGTCCCTTGTTTCAAGCATGCAAGAAAGGGAGGAAAGAAGATGGGGGATTAAAATTGAAGAAAATCCAAGTGGGTTCGGAGAGAGAAGAGAGAGAGGGAAAGATGCGTAAACATAAATAGAGAGCCTACCTTTTATCTTCTTTATTTGCTTTGTTTCACTTGCTTGCTTCACTTCTGTCCTTGCTTTGCCTTGCGTCGATCTTCGAGAGCTTATATTGATCTTCGGGAGCTCTGGAGTTGATGCACTTCAAATCTTCAATGGAGGCTTAGGAGGCTAGTATATAAGTGTATAGGGGTGTCTGTAAGTATATGTGAGGCTAGGGTTTGGAAAGGTGCTGAGCTCTGTATATCGAAGGACAGGGCTTTTGGACTGAGTTTTCAGACCATTTTCATGCTGGAGGAGGCTCCGTATTTATAGACAGAGGATTGACCTGGCGCCTGTTGCAGTGGCGCCAGGCAAAAGATTACATTGGCGCCACTACTAGTGGCACCAGTCATTTAGGAAATGTTTAAAGTCGGCAAGCAACGTATCTTCAGAAGATTTGGGCGCCAGTACTAGTGATTATCATGCAATTTTTAGCCTGGCTTCACTAAAAGTGACTCTGGAAGGGCCGAAAATGATTTAAAGGACCAGGAATGGCCCGGAGGGTCGGAAATGGACAAGAACCCTTAGAATAGTGTCCCGGGGGTAGTAGACTTGAAAAATAGTGTCGGGATTGACCAGGCCATTAGGGACAAAATGGTCAATCGAACCGGAAAACTATCGGGATGGACTCGAAATGTCCTGAAAGAAGACTTGAGGTTTAGAAACATTGCTTAAAATGTCCCAAGAGGTTATCGGTTTGATACCCACAGCCGGTGTGGTTAAAAAAGGCGACCGACCAGCTAGGGGCAAAATAGTCATTTTACACTGGTTTGCTGAAATTGACTTGGAATGATCTAGGAATATATCGGAAGGCCAGAGATACTATCAAAAGCATCCCCAGGAGGTTACCGGTTTGATACCCAGAGCTGGTGTGGTTCTCGGTCGAATGCCTAGGGGCAAAATGGTCATTTTGACTAGAGAGTCTCCAAATTGGCTCAAAACTGACTGAAAGGCACCTAATCATGTTGAATCATCTCTGGGACAATCTTGGAAGGGTGGACTTACCGTTCTGAGGACTTAGGTACTTTCTCAAGAAACATTCTAAAAAATGGCCCTAGGGGCAGTTTGGTCATTTTTCACTAGAGTGGGCTAGCAAGCACTAGTGTTGACCTGGGTTTTGAGTGTTTCCGCCACTCTGACCGTGGCCCAGTGATACAAGGGTTTGTTGGCAATTCCCTATATAGACTTGTTTACAAGTGTTTCCGCCACTCTGACGGTTGCAATGTTTACGAGTATTTTCACTACTCTAACGGTTCGCGATCATTCCAGTGATTACCTGATCTCAAGAAACTGCTAGGTGGACTTAGCGCTTGAGGAATCAACTTTCTTGGAAGGAGTGCCAAAACGAACATTTCTTCATTGGCGGGCTAGCAGGCGCCAAAGGTGGACCGTTCTACCATATCGGGGACTTGGGGTCTCGTCTCGGTCAACGAGTTTGAAGGGACTTACCGTTCCGAAGAGCTCGCTCGAAAATGTGCCAAACATGATAGATTTACCGCCTTGAGGAATCAATTTTCTCGAAAGACGTGCCGAATTTAATTGGAATTAGAATTAGACTCAAAACTAGATTGGAGATTAGAACAGGGACTTATCGTTTTCGAAAAGACATGCCCACTAGAATTGGACCGAACAATGCCCCAAGGGCATTTTAGTCATTTTACTTCTATTGGGCCTGGTGAGCCCGTGAAGCGATCGATTGATTGGATTATGTTTGGAAATTTGGAATATGTCTATATTTACTTAAACTCAAGTCTGGATGGACTAGAGACTGCCAAGCGGGCAAAAATAGGGTGCTCATAGGGTGAATAGACATGTAGGTATGGGCGGAATAGGTGATAATCTTAGGATATCTTCCCTATACGTAACCAACCTCCGAATCTAGAATCACTGTTTTCAAAGACAAAAAAATGGAGTTATTTTCAAAAAAGGGCTTAAATCTTTCCAAAGGTTGCCAAACAACTTGTTTTCTTCAAAAACCCTCTCTTGAAGAAGTTTTTAAAACCTTTTCAAAAATCCTAAGTTTGATCTTTGGATTGCTCTTAGTTTTAGGTAACCTAATTCATTTTAATCAAGTTAGGTGGTGACTCCAAATCTTTTCCAAAAACCCTTAATCAAATCAATTTTCAATTCAAACCTAGTCGCACTTGTCATTTTAGGAGGATGAGTTCTAACGAGAGAGTATCGTATTTTTCTCACTTGAGTGTTTTCTTGAGTGCAAAAAATCAGGGCGTGACATTGAATAAATAGAGATTCAAAGGATAATTGAACTAGAATTATATTATACTCAGAAGATATATGTTTACACAAAGTATGGTAGAAGACTAAATGAATAGCCTAAATACCAATTCCAAGGGGTTAGCCTGGTAGTCAAGGCATAGGCTTGGTGGTCTGCTTTTTCCAAGATCTCAGGTTCGAAACTTTTTAGATGTTAAAAACTCTTTTTACTCCCCAAGATCTTTAGCCAAATAATTACCCGATTTGTGTGGGACGGGGGACTACACAGGACCCAAAATTAGTTGGCATAAGCGCAAGCTGGCCTGGACACCCGATCATAAAAAGAAAAAAAAAGAATAGCCTAAATACTAAGCTACTACTAGGCTATGCTATAACTAAGTTATGACTACTCCTAGATAAGTCCACTGATGTCGTGGTGGGGTTAAAGATTTGAAGGCTTTGTCTTCTTCATATGTTCATTAGCCTTGTGCTTATACTGCTTCAACTACTGATATAGGAGAAATTACTTCCCACCTTCGTTAGGCATTAATGCTCCTTTTAAATTTGCATGGCTAAACTTCTCTGATTAATACACGTGTCTCTTCACATTACACTCACCAAGTATGTGTGCCACTTGTACTTGTTCCGCTGCCTTTTACTTGGGATCTTGATTTTCCTCACAAGGTCATTCTCTTCTTACACCTTTGCACATGAGTCATGTGGTTGACTAATGTAAGCAGCCTATTTTTGTCCACTCGCCTTTTTAAACTCCAATCAAGTCAAATCGGTCACTTCTCAGGCCCATCGGGCCCAACTAAAGCCAGATGACCAAAATACTCCTAGGCTTTTTAAATAGTTTACAAAGACCGGGAATGTAGAATGTCCATTATGCTCGCCAATGTAGAATATCCATTATGCCCCTTGGCATTTTGTAAGTTGCTTGAGATCAAGTGGTTTCCAGAACCGACACCACACCATTTGAGTGACAGAAGCATTCAGAAACCATTAAGCTGCCAGAGTGGTGAGAACTCACTCATAAACAGATCGACACAGGTGTGTCACTAAACAACCCAGTGTCACGGGACCAAAAGCGCCTCTTTGCTGTGGTACATTTACTAAAGAATGGGATACCTTTGGAAACCAACCCATCACAACCGTCGAAGTATGGAAACACTCGTAACCTAGGCCAACACCGATGCCTGCTAGTCCCACACGGTGAAAAATGACCAAACTACCCTTTAGGTATGATGACATGTCTTGTGAGAAAGTACAAACTCCTCCAGACGGTAAGTTTATCAAACCCAGCACGTCTTTGAGAAAGTAATAAGTCCTCGAGATGGTAAGTCCATTTTTCAGTACTATCCCTAGATAGTTCAACATGTTCAATATGCCATTCCAGTTGACTCTGGGCCAAATCCTATGATACCCGACCAAATGATCGAACTACACCTTAGGCATTTCGGCACATTTTCGAGAAAGTAATAAGTTCTCAATATGGTAAGTCCACCTTCCAGGACTGTCCCCAGACAGTTTGGCATACTCAATATGCCATTCCAGTTGACCCCGGTCCAAATCTGATGATACCCAGTTAAAATGACCATTTTACCCTTGGTGGGCCCGGGCCCTCTATCGAACTACATTGGCCTTGTGAATTAAACCTACAACCATCGTGATACTCTCGAGAGGATCCTTATCCATTCCTGAGAGAATCACTTGACTTGAAAACCCCCTAAAAAATAACCAAAGCTGACTTTTTGTTCAATTCTCTAATTAAAACTCACTGTCGAAAGGATTGAGAAATGATTCAATTAGGTGTAAGCACCCCATTTTTGCCCGCTCGGCAACCTCTAGTCCATCCAGACTTGAATTCAAGTCAATATAGACGTATTCCAATCTAAATCAACTTTCCAAGTCTAATCTCGTCAATTGATCGCTTCGCAGGCCCTTAGGGCCCAAATAGAGGCAAAATAACCAAAATGCCCTTGGGGGCATTATTCGGTCCAATTCCAATAGGCACGTCTTTGCGAAGACGGTAAGTCCCCTTTCTAATTCCAATTTCATTTCCAATTCTAATTTCAATTAAATCCAGCACACTTTTTGAGAAAGTTGATTCCTCAAGGTGGTAAGACCCTCTAGTCCATCACGTTTCTGAGTGAACTCTTCGGAACGGTAAGTCCCTTTAAACACGTCGACCAGGACGAGACCCCAAGTCCCCTATATGGTAGAACGGTCTATCTTTGGCGCCTGCTAGCCTGCCAATGTAGAAATGTCCGTTTCAACACGCCTTTCGAGAAAGTTGATTCCTCAGGCGCTAAGTCCATTTAGCAGCTTCCCGAGATCAGGCAGTCTCAAAAATGATCGCGAACCATCAGAATAGCGGAAGTACTCATAAACAAGTCGATATAGGGAATTGCCAACAAATCCCTGTATCACGGGACCGCCGTCAGAGTGGCAGAAACACTCAAAACCCAGGTCAACACTAGTTCCTGCTAGCCCACTTCAGTGAAAAATGACCAAACTGCCCCTAGGGCCATTTCCGGCACGTTTCTCGAGAAAGTACCTAAGTCCTCAGAACGGTAAGTCCACATTTCCAAGATTATCTTAAAGGCAATCCCGCATGATTAGGTGCCTTCTAGTCAGTTTTGGGCCAATTCCGAGATTTTTCAGTCAAGATGACTATTTTGCCCCTAGGCATTCGAACGCCGCAAGAACCACACCGGCTCTAGGTATCAAACCAGTAACCTCCCAAGAATGCTTTTTGTAGTATTCCCGACCTCTCGTTATCTCTCCAAATCATTCTGAGTCAATTCTGGCAACCAATGCAAAATGACCGTTTTGCCCTTGGTGGGCCGATCGCCTTTTTCAATCACACCGGCTTTGGGTATCAAACCGGTAACCTCCTAAGGCATTCTAAATAATGTTTCCAAACCTCGAGTCTTCTTCCGAGACATTTCGAGTCTATCCCGATAGTTTTTTGATCCAGTTGACCGTTTTGCCCCTAATAGCCCGGTCAACCCTTCCAACACATCTTGTCATCATTTTTCAAGTCTAATACCTCCAGGACTCTATTCTGAGGGTTCCTGTCCCTTTCCGGCCGTCCGAGTCATTTCCGGCCTCTTCAAATCATTCCCGGACCTTCTAGAGCCATTCCTAGTCAAGCCAGGCTAAAAATTGCATGATAGTTATTAGTACAAGCACCCAAATCTTCTGAAGATACGTTGCTTGCCGACTTAAAACTTAGCCTGGGGCCGCTCCTAATGGCGCCAATGTGTTCTTTAGCCTGGCGCCATTGCAACAGACGCTAGGTCATTCTTCTCTCTATAAATACAAAGCCTCTTCCAAAGTGAAAAGGATCCACAAATTCAGTCTAAAAATCCTACTCTTCGATATACATAGCTCGTAGCCTCCCGAAACCCTAGCTTTCTTTAGGCTTTACAAACCCTAGCTTCCATACACAAACCCTAGCTCTCATATACTCCCATACACTCATATACACTCATACACTAGCCTCCCAAACCTCCATTGAAGACTTGAAGTGCTGCAACCCGAAGCTCTCGAAGATCAAGACAAGTTCTCGAAGGTCAAGACGAAGACTGAAGCGAAGACCGAAGCAAAGCAAGAAAAACAAAGCGCGCAAAGCAAAGCAAAATAAAAAAGTACAAGGTAGGCTTTCTATTTAAGTTTACGCACTTCCCTCCTCCCTCTTCTCTCTCCGAATCCACTTGGGTTTTCTTCTATTTTAATCCCTCATCTTCTTCCCCCTCTTGTTTGCATGCTTGAAACAAGGGATTTCCCGGTTCATGTGTAGGATTAGGCTATTGGAGGTCACCGTGTCGGGAGCTTTCTTTTAGTCTAACCGAAGACCTCGTGGGTTCGGACCCCTTGATTATGTGGTGAAGCCTTTAGCCTTGTATGTTCACGACCACAACTTGCATAGTGCATATCATGATCTTGCATTCCTCCAAAATTCATTTTCAAACTTGTTTTTTCAAAACTTGCATCAAAATTATTTTCAAACTTGCATCAAAATCTTCTTTTTCCAAACTTGTTTTTAAAATCACAATCCTAAGGTGATTCTAGTATTTTCATGGCTAGGGTTGCTTTAGGAAAGTGTTACATTTAAAGTAACCAATATGGTCCATATTTTGAAAACATTGTTGTTTTCAAAACCACTATCTTAAAGTGGTTCTAGCCTTCTTATGGTTAGAATCGCTTTAGGAAAGTGAGATATTTTTATAGACTTTCCAAAAACTTTCTTTTCAAAAATTTCTCTTTCTAAAAAACCTTTTTTCTAACGTACTTTCTAAAAACTCTCTCTAATCTCCTTCTCAAGATTCCTTTCCAAAATTGTTTTTCAAAACTCCCTTCAAAAATCTATTTTTCAAATCTCTTTTCAAAACTCCTTTTCAAAAATTCGTTTTCCAAAAATTACTTTTTAAGATCTCCTTCCAAAACCTCTCTTTCCAAAAACTCTCTCAAAGCTTTACTTCGTAAAATCCCTGTTGAAAAACTTTCTTTTCAAAATTCACTTTCTAAAAACTCCTCTCTTGGATTTCCTTCAAAAAAATCTCCCTTTCTAAAAACTCACTTTCCAAAAATGTCTTTTCTTAGAGTCCAAGTTAAACCCTAGAGCCAATGATTAGGAAACCCTAACTTTTTTTCTTAAAACATGATTTTCAATCTTGCCTTAAAACCTAGGTTTTCAAAAACCTCTTTTCTACGTCAAAACTATAGTTTTCAAAATCTAGGGTTACTAAAAACTTCACCTACCAAATCCATGCCAAATCCAATGTTCCCTTTAGGAAACCAAATCCAATCTTCCATTTAGGGAATTAGAACCAATCCTCTGTTTTTGGAAACAAAATCAAAACACCTCTTTTAGAAACAAAATCCAATCTCTTGTTTTAGGAAAATAGGAATCTCAATCCTTCCTAGTCTAAATCTTTCCTAATCCCCTCCTTCCTAATCTCATACTTTCCTAAATCTTAAGTTTCCAAAACTTAAACATTTAAATCTTTCCTTAAACTTTAAACTTTCAAATCCTTCCTAGTCTAGTCTAAACCTTTCCTAATTCCATAACCTTCCAAATTTTGACTTTTCAAATCTAAGTTTTCAAATCTTTCTTAAACTCAAAGCTTTCCTAATCTCAAGAATTTCTAAAACTCAAACTTTGAATCTTTCCAAAATTCTAAACTTTCCTAAACTTCAAATCTTTCTAAATCTAAAACTTTCTAAACTCAAAACTTTCTTACTTTCAAAACTTCCCTATTTCAAAACATTCCAAATTCAAAACTTTCCAATTCCAATACTTTCTTAAAATGAAACTTTTCCTATTTCAAAACCTTTCTTATTTCAAAACTTTCTTAATTTGAAAACTTTCCTAAACCAAAACTTTTCTAAAACGAAACTTTCCTAAAATGAAACTTTCCTAATTCGAATCTTTCCTAAATTCCAACTTTCTTAATCTTCCAAGTTCAACATTCGAGTCAAATCTTTCTTAATCTCAAGTCCTTTGTAAATCCTATCTTTCCTAAGTCTAGATTTCTTAAACTTTAATCTTTCCAAAACCAGTCCAATCTTTCTTCTAAGTACTATCTTTCCAAATCAAAGTTTGATCTTTTCAATTCCAAATTCTAAATTCCAATCTTCTATTCTAAATTCAAATCAAATCCAATTTCCAATTCATTTTCTTCTTCCATATCAAATCTTCTATTTTCTATTGGACTCTTGTCCGAACTACGACTGACCTGATTCCTCCAAAGGGATACATAGGCAACCCTCACGGGTGCGGTCACAACCTTTTTCGTATATCCAATTCCATAATCTATTTCAAGTTTCCAATTCCACAAATCCATTTTCAAATCTCTATTTCCAATTTCTAAAACTTTCCAATTTCAAATCTATCTTTTCAAATTTCTTTTTTTTTCAAACCAATTTCTTTTCAAATCTATTTTCCAACTCTCTTTTTATTGCACTTCCATATCATCCATCATGTCAATTTCTTTCCAAAAAAAAAAATTCTTTTCAAAGTGGATAGTTTTGGACATAGATTAATTGAAGACTCTTATTATTGAATCTAGGGTGAATAGACATATAGGTACCGCAAGGGCGGGGTAGGGTAATGGCTTAGTGCGTCTTCCCTATACGTAACCAACCTCCAAACTTAAATCACTGTTTTCGAAAGACCAAAATGGAGTTTATTTTCAAAAAAGGATTTAAATATTTTTCAAAGGTTGCCAAACAGCCTGTTTTCTTAAAAACCCTCTGTTGAGGAAGTATTTTCAAAATCTTTTTAAAAAACCTTACGTGTAGTCTTCGGATTGTACTTAGTTTTTAGGTGACCTAACTCACCTTAATCAAGTTAGGTGGCGACTCTGAACTGTTTTCTAGAAACCCTTTATTCAAATCAATTTTCAATTCAAATCTAGTCGCCCTCATTCTTTTAGGAGGGTGAGTTCTAATAAGAGAGTACAGTATTTTTTCTACTTGGGTGTGTATTCCTCGAGTATGAAAAATCTGGGCGCGACAGCTGGCGACTCTACTGGGGACATTTAGAGGGTTAGGCCATAGTCATGTCTCTTCACCCTTCACCTATGTAGAGTCTTCGATTAACTTGTCCACTTCTATCCACTTTCAATTTTCAAAATCAAATTTTCAAAAACATGCATTTAACTCCATTCATATTATCTTGTATTAAGTTTGTCATCCATCTACTAACTCTTGCATCTTTATTTTGTAGGTGCGTTTTTTGTTTACATTTTTGTTTTAATTAACTGCTATGCATGAATGTGATGGATAGGATGGATGGGAGTTGTTGGGCTCTTTTCTCCGCTTTCAAAAATTACACACGCGCTGCACGTGCACCTGCATTTTGCATACTTGCATTTTTACCTTGATATGACCCTTCTAGTTAGAAAGGGGGAACGGTATGTTAGTTGTGGGTAAGATGCTATGTCAATTTCTTCACCTACGGCCTCTTGATGGTTCCCCCGCTCGGATCACCAACTGATCATGGCACCACCTCGGGGAGTGGGCCTAGGTTTGAAGATCCGGGGACCGAACCTTTTTAGGACGCATTAGTGAACCCTCAACCTCATGCTCATATAGACACCTTGCATAGCTGAACATCTGCCAGATTTAAGACACGCGCATTGTTTTCAAAACCATGGAGGAAAGGGTGACTACTCTTACTTTCATTTATATCTGTTTATTCCTGTTATTATAATAACTGTATTCTTACTATTATAATAACTGTATTCTTACTATTATAATGCCTGTCTAATTGCTCATGCATGCACATTTACTTTACCATTGCATTCTCTTTCCTTATACTCCTTGCATATCCATGTTCATGCATTCAATATCCTATGTCAAGACAAGAGTTCCAAAATAATTCAAGTCACTGCATTCTCATGCATATGATCAACCCATTGAGAGTGACACCAAGGTCACTTTCCCTTGCATTAAACCAACCCAAACTCTAAGGGTTCCCACTTAACCCTAAGGACTCATGGCATGCATGTCAATTCATCCCATAAGAGGGGCCCCAATCCCTCTATGCTCACGGAGATAAGGTTGTCAGTAAGACAAGGGGCAATCAATCAACAAGGACTCATAGTGACCTCCTCGACATCAAATCCAATGAAGGCGAATCAGAAGACTCAAGAATAGTGTAAGACTTTTTATGTAAAACTAGATAGATGGAACCCCCAAAGGAAAATGTTCCCCCTCCTCCTATTAAAATGTATTTCAATTCTTTTGTATCTCAAACCCAAAGTTAAATGTATTTCTTTATTTTCCTCGAACGAATGGATGGATGAATGAATATATGAATGGATGAAGTTCCCTACTCGACGGTAAGATATCTGCATATAGGGGTAAGCCCCCTATCTCTAGAAGTGAGCCAATACATCATAATTAGTTCCCCTTCGAGTAGGGGCATCCTTAGGGTATACGTTACATAGAACTCTCCAAGAACCAAACCCTAACTTGCAGCTGTTGTCCTTATTTTTATAGGTAAGGGAAATGGATACTAGTCCAGCATCTTCCGTAATAGTGAAGGCCATGGTTCACAAACTTCAAGAGAGCATACCGTTGGAAAGCAGGAATGTTAGCAGAGGCACCCTACATAACCCACCTGTCGTGATTCTAAAAGGGACAACTTGTATCCTAGAAGAAGCCGAATACCAAGATCATTTCTTCCTAACCATGCAATCTCATCAACCCGACATGAACCTAACCATAGAAACCTCACCTGACCCCCCCCCCTCATTACCACCTTATCCATTGTTTAAACCTGAACCTATGGTTGCTATGGCTAGGCCTAAACCTCAAGCTAACCCCCAAGGAGCCGTATGACCTATATTACCCTTAGTCCTACCAAAGAAACCAATTGTGCTCGCCACCTTGCCCATCCTCCCTAATCCTTCACCTATGGTAATCCATTTGCCCATAAACCCAAGGATAACTCTTCCCATTGTAACCCAACCGCCAATACTCAGTCTTCATTGTGTCCCATGGAATTACCCTCCTGATAAGGGTACCGGAGAGCCCGTAACAAAAATAGGAGAGATGACTCGGTCAGGGCGACTCTACACCTCTGCTGAAGTGGAAAGAAAAAGGAAAGGGAAGGATAAAGAGGGAGAAAGCTCCAACTAACCAACAAATCAGGAGATATCAGAATTCACCCAAGCTCTGGGAAAGGTGGACTATAATATCGTGGAACAACTTAGAAAAACCCCACCCCATATTTTGATGTTAGGCTTGCTACTGACCTCTGAAGTACACCGAGATGCTTTGCTGAAGGTCCTCAAGGATGCTCATTTGCCTGAGAGTTTTACGCTAGATAACCTGCATAACATGGTGAGCCTCATTATGGCTCCAAACATCATTACCTTCTCCGATGACGAGATTCCTGCTGACGGAACGGGCCATACTCGTGCTTTGCATATCGATGTGAGAACAAGAGGAAAAATGGTAGCCAAAGTATTGATAGATAATGGATCGGCTTTGAATGTGTGCATGTATTCTACCCTAAAAAGGCTTGGAATGGACCAAACTTATTTGAATAACAGCAGTATGGTCATTCGTGCCTTTGATGGTTCTCGAAGGGAAGCTATGGGGGAAATTGAAATGCCCGTTGAGATAGGACCAGTAACCTTCACAATCAAGTTCCAAGTCTTGCATTTTTCGGCTGTCTATAATTTACTATTAGGACGGCCTTGGATTCATTTGGGGGGTGCAGTTCCTTCTAGCCTTCATCAGAAAGTCAAGTTCATCGTTGGCTCCAAGCTGATTTCTATTTTTGTTGTAAAGGAATTCGCCGTATACAAAGCTGATATCGTTGCATCTGACACTAAATCGCCCTCTGGCATTCAGTCGTTCGAATATATCACTGTCGTGCAGAAGGAAGATCAAGTGGAGCCGAAATATTCTCAAAATTCTCAAATGATAGTGCGGTACTTCAAAACAAATGGTTTTCATTCGGGGAAAGCCTTAGGGAGATATTTACAAGGAAGGCCTGAGGTTGTAGAAATACCGTCGGCCGAACCCACCTTTGGGCTGGGGTATGAACCCACAAGAAAGGAGAAAAGAGAATCAGCACAGAAGAAGAGGGATGATAAGAAAGCTACCATGGAACTCTCAGACCGATTCAAGCAGTTGGATATGGGGAAAGGAATGTCTACATTAAATAAGCGTCTGAAGAAGAGGAAAGTTCAAGAAAAAGCACCCGTCATGACGGCAGACACTGGAATAACTCAAGATGGATCCATTTGAGTAATGCTGCCAAGTTTGCGTAATTGGGCCAGCGAGGACATTATCTGTGCTCGTAAGTTTCGGTACAAAGCTTGCTAGAGCAAGATCCCGAAGCAGCTGATTTGCCATAAATAAACTTTGCCCTTTTAATTTACTTGTCTTAACTTTTAAATCAATTTATTTTTAATGGAAAAATATTCCTTTTTGTTTGATTCATTGCACACTATTTTCCATGCCAGGGACCCTTGCATCCGACGCCTTACTCAACTAATCCAGAGAATGCCAATCCTGACAAATAATGACTTTAACACCGAATTTGATTACCAACAATTGGGAATTACAGAGGCTGTAAATTATTTAGAAGAGGTGCCAGAGGAAATTCGGGAACAAATAGAAAGACAAGATAACCATAGTTCCCCAAACATTGAGGAAACAGAAATCGTTAATTTGGGGAATAAAGAGGATCCAAAAGAGCTTAGAATCGTTACCGGCCTAGATCAATGGCAGCGCGGGGAATTATTGGAACTATTGCGTGCATACCTAGATGTTTTCGCTTGGTCCTATCAAGACATGCCCGGGCTGGATGAATCCATTGTTGAACATAGATTACCCCTAGACCCGTAGATAAAACCCTTTAAGCAGAAGTTGAGAAGATTGAAGTTCGAATGGAGCCTGAAGATCAAGGAAGAAGTGATTAAGCAATTCCAGGCAGGATTTCTGCAAGTAGTATAGTATCCCCAATGGCTGGCTAATATTGTCCCTGTACCCAAGAAAGACGGCAAGCTGCGGATGTGTATTGACTTTCGGGACCTCAACAAGGCCAATCCAAAGGATGACTTTCCTCTCCCACACATAAACTTGCTTGTTGACAACACGGCCGGTCACGAAATGTTTTCCTTCATGGACGGTTTTTTAGGATACAATCAGATCAAGCTAGCTAAAGAGGATCGAGAGAAGACTACTTTCATCACTCCCTGGGGAGTGTATTGTTATAAAGTTATGCCATTCGGACTTTGCAACGTAGGGGCAACCTACCAAAAAGCCATGGTAACCTTATTTCATGATATGATGCATCAAAAAGTAGAACTTTACGTGGATGACATGGTTGTCAAGTCCAAACAGCGGGATGACCACCTGTTCAACCTACGGAAGGTGTTTGACCGTCTCCGTAAGTATTAGCTTAAGCTAAATCCAGCCAAGTGCACCTTTGGAGTATCTTCAGGGAAGTTGCTGGGGTTTATAGTCAATGAAAATGGGATAGAGGTTGATCCTGCCAAAGTTAAGTCCATCGTCAAAATGCCAGCACCAAGACGGGAAAAGGAGGTCCGGTCCTTTCTGGAAAAGTTAAACTTCATCAGTAGATTCATCGCTCAAATGACCCATCTGTGCGAACTTATTTTCAAACTCCTTAAGAAAGACATTCCAAAAGAGTGGAATGATAACTGTCAAATAGTTTTTGAAAAAATAAAAAAATACCTGCTGAATCCTCCTGTCCTAGTGGCACCGACCCCGAGGTGCCCTTTGTTGATGTACATGTCAGTGTTAGATACTTCCATGGGGTGTGTTTTGGACAACATGTTGAAATGGGAAGAAAAGAGCAAGCCATTTACCACCTCAGCAAGAAGTTCCTACCATATGAAACAAAGTATTCGGATCTCGAGAAAACCTACTGTGCATTAGCCTAGCAGCTCACAGGCTTCAGCATTACATGCTCTATCACACCACCTTCTTGATCTCTCAAATGGATCCCCTCAAGTATATATTTGAGAAACCAACCCTGCCCAGCAGAATTGCCCGATGGCACATGATCCTGTCAGAATTCGACATTGTGTTCACTACCCGTAAAGCAGTCAAGGGGCAGGTGATAGCTAATTATCTGGCTGAGAACCCTATTGTTGATTATCAATCCATGGAATCCCAGTTCCCCGAAGAAGATATACTATGACCTGATGATACATCTGAAGAGCAAGCGGGAACTGGGTGGAAGATGTATTTTGATGGGCTTGCTAACAAAAGAGGAGCTGGCATCGGGGCAATAGTAGTATTAAGAACGGGCAGTCACTATCCTATTGTGGTTAAGCTACAACTTGAACTATGTACTAATAACATTGCCGAATATAAGGCTTACATCCTGGGATTAAGGCTGGCCTTAGAGATGAAGATTGACAAACTGGTTGTTTTCGGTGATTCAGATCTGGTTATTCAGCAATCCAAGGACGTATACCAAACTCGAGATGCCAAACTTTTCCCGTATCATTAATAGGTCAAAGATTTGTGTCAGCTATTCAAAAGCATGGATTTTCATCATATACCCTGAGCAGAGAACAGTTTTGCCGATGCCTTAGCTACGTTAGTTGCAGTAATCAAGGTCGATAGGGGCACTGAGATACCCCCTCTATAGATTTTTACAGGGATATCCCTTCCTATTGCCTTCACACAACTGTTGAGCCCGACAAGCAACCATGATTTTATGACATCCAGAGGTACATCCAAACCAAGACATTCCCCGATGCAGCATCACAATGAGATAGGAAGACCATTTTCCATTTGGCGGGACATTACTTTATGGTTGGAAATGAGCTTTTCAAGTGATCATGGTTCGGACCTCTAAGATTCATCAATGCCATCAAAGCCAAGGTTATCATGGAGGAAGTGCACGAAGGAGTTTGCGGTCCCCATATAAATGGCCACACACTTGCTAAGAAGATTCTCCGGACAAGGTATTACTGGCCAACAATGGAGTCAAATTGTATTATATACGTTCTTCGGTGTCACAAGTGCCAGATACATGGGGATAAGATCAAAGCACAGCCCACAGAGCTCCATTCCATGTCAGCCCCTTGGCTTTTTTCAATGTAGTGGATAGATATGATTGGCCCTATCACTCCCAAGGCCTCCAACAGCCACCGCTTCATCCTCGTCGCTATTGATTATTTCACTAAATGGGTGGAAGCAGTCTTTTATTTTCATGTTACCAAGAAAGTAGTGGAGAGGTTCATAAAAAATCACATCATTTGCCGGTATGGGATTCCCGAGTCACTCATTACTAATAACGCTTCCAATCTAAATAATGAGTTGATATCAAAACTATGCCAAACATTTCACATTACGCACCGAAATTCGGTCACCTACCGGCCTCAGATGAACGGAGCAGTGGAAGCAGCCAACAAGAACATTAAGAGAATACTTCGAAAGATGATTGACAACTATAGAGATTGGCATGAGAAACTTCCTTTTGCATTGATGGCTTACCGAACTACTATGAGGGTCTCCACCAGAAGCACTCCCTTCGAGCTGGTCTACAGCATCAAGGCAGTCATCCCCATTGAGATTGAGATTCCTTCCCTAAGGATCTTAACAGAAACCAAGTTGGATGAAGCATAATGGATTAAAGACTGGTATGCCCAACTCTGCCTGCTAGATGTGAAGCGGTTAGCCGCAGTTTATCATGCTCAATGCTACAGAAGACGAATGGACAGGGCGTTTGATAAGAAAGTGCGGCCTTAATCATTCCAACTGGGAGATTTGGTGCTCAAAAAGGTGTTCCCCCATCAGGAAGCGGTGCAAGGAAAATTTGCTCCAAACTATGAAGGGCCATTCGTGATAAAAGAGGTCTTGTCTGGAAGAGCTCTCGTTTTGGAGAAAATGGATGGTCAAGAATTCCCTAGTCCATTGAATTCAGATGTTGTCAAACACTACTACATATGATTCTGAAAGCTAGACGTTTGGTTTCTATGCATAAGCAATAAAATCTACTTTCCTTAATCTCAACTAATCAATAGGGTAAGGTTTCAATGGTAAAGCTTTATGGACCAAGCAATTTAATTTTGAGATGACGAGAGGCCCTCATTTCATTTCCTATACAGTTAAAAAACCTTTGACAAACCCTTAGAGCCGGTTACTTTCCTTCAAGAATATTTCCTAACAAAGCGATCACGCTAGGTCAAATTAGAAGCACTAGAGATAGGCGTTAAAAAAAAAAAGGGGGGGGGGGGGGGGGGGGGGGAATCATGGAAGTATTATTCTATGTTCACATAAGTGTTGTTGTTAACATTATTATTTCGTAAAAACAAAACAAAAAAAAAGGTGATGAGATATTCGAAGAAAGATAAGAATACGCAAAAAAGTATTAGACCAAAAATCATTGACAGTGATCACTAGTAGAATGGTAGGTTTGAAACCCTTTCCTTTCGAAAGTAAAAACCCACACCACAAATCCTAAAAGTCCTCTCAGATCATAGTTAAATTGCTTAGTTCAAATGAGCTTACTGAAATATACTATCGGCAAGGAAATCTAGGGGATGGCGTAGGTATTATTTAGAAGCTTCTCAACAAAAACCAGAGACCAAGTTAAGGAAAAAGAGAGAAAGAAGAGAGAAAATAAGCACGTTCCCGAGGATGCAGTGAAAACCTGAAAGGGCGCCGTAGGTAAGAGAGTAGGGATGTGACAAGATACAAAACTGTCGATCTCGGTGAAAACTTGCAAAGGCGTCTTGGTGCAAAAATGACAGAGCTGAGATTGGTGAAAACCTTCACAGGCTTTAGTAGTAAAAATAGCGAAAAAAAGGGGGGGCGGGGAAAGGGCTTAGATGTAAGAAATAACCCAAGGTGTAGCATTCCCCAGAAGTTATGCATATGAAAGCAGCAGTGTGAAAGTCAGAAGGTGTCTCGAAAGGCATTCTCCGGATTAGCCCAGTTAAGGTTAAAGGTAGCAGGGGTTTCTTTCGTGGGACAATCAGTTAGTCAGAGTATCAAACCGAAGGGAGTTATTTTCCATTGAGCTGCGGCTTTCATTCAGCTTTTCACAAGTCTGTTGTTATACTAACCATGCTGGAAAATCATATCAAAAGTATGGAAGGCCATAAGTTCATAAGGCAAAAAGGTATACAATACTAAACGAAGTATGTTTTTCTATAAATGCATAAATCAATAAATCTGGGAACGAGGGGCAAAAATATATCGCTCCCCATCATCATCGGAGGAGGAATCAGCTAGGCAAGAATCAACTAGCTCGCCAACCACAAGAGGAGCACTCGAAGAAGTACCAGCTGTAAAAGATCCAAGTCGGCCTCACTCGTAGTCTACACACCTGGCTGGAAGCATATCCCTCTCTCAGGTAAGGGACTCCACAGCCTCCTGCAAAGACTGACTATTCGTCGCACCATCCTCCGGGGGAGTGGAGCGATCTAGAACGCCTCGTGGTCGTCTACATCCCCTCGAGGTACTCAAAGGTGGGCGATCATGTGTTGATCTGGCTGCTACTAGCTGCATCTCCAATGAAGCTACCTCAGCATCCCTCACTCTCAACCGGTCATGCAATATCCGTATCAACCGGTAGTTTTGCCGCCTGTGACGACGCCTCTGAACAATCATAGCTGTCAAGAAGTCGGTATACCTTACGAGAGGTAAAGGAGTCTTAATGAGAAGATCCCCAAGTCTGCTAGGACCTAGCACGCAGCACCGAAGCCAATAGTGATAAGTCTCAGTCTCAAGGGGCATGACAGAGAATGGACCATCGTCGTCTATGTGAGGAAGCAAAGATCTCCATGTATCCATAACTCTCTCCACAAACGCTCTTGGGATCAATGCCTCAAAAACAAGAGTGAACTCAGCTACAGATGCCAAATAAGGGATATCCTGACTCCTACCAAGCTGTCGCAAAACCTGAATCTCAAACAAAGGGGTAATGCCTAGTAAGCCTGCCAGGGGCACGAAGGCCCTCTCGGAAGGCCGAACTCTTAAGCAATATCTACCGACCAGTCCTGAATACCACGTGACCGTGCCTGACCTCATGCTCCGAAGGTAGTCAGCCCAGGCTGCAACGGTCTGCGAAAATCTCCCCTCATGGTCATACACCAGGGAACGTATATGGTCAAGCTCGGGATACCATGTATGCTGGAATAGAAGAATAACAAACAAGTGCCCAATCGCCCAAAGCTAGAAGAGAGCAACGCATCCCCAGAAATGATCGTCAACAATCTGTTGGAATCTCGTAAGACTCACAAAGGTTTCTCTCACCACCATGGGAGCATAGGAATGCTCCTTACGAATTTGGGCCAGCAGTGCATATAGTTGGCAATCAACTAAATCATCTCCTCGTGGGAACACCAAGTAGTTCAGAAGAAGCAGGGCTAGAGCAACCATATGAGAAATAGACCAATCCTAGGAAGTGTGCCAATCACTTGAGTGGGCTAGCATACCTGTGGTGAACTCAAAGCGAGAAAAGATGAAATCTGCTGGAACGTAAGGAAACTGGGACAGAGAATAAGATGAAAGAACTGCACGCTGGAGTCCAAGCTGGGATGAGACCACTGTAATACAACCGTCAGGAAAGATGGGTCCTACGATGTCGGCAGAATCATCTCAGAAATCAAGAAGAAATCTATACTCGTGAGGAGTAGGGATAAGCTCGCATTCTCTGAAGCGGAAAAGAAATAAGCTAGGCTGCCAAAAGGGAGTCACTGCCTCCATGAACCCTAGAATAAGCTGCATCGACAGGAGTGAACCCATCCGACCAAAGGACCAGCGAAAGATATCCTGCTCATCCGGAGGGTTACTGTCATGCCAAGCTCTCAGTCGACTGAAAATCACGTTTGCCAACCTGAAAAGGTAAGCCGAGGTAAGATGTGTTAATATACAGTACATGCAGATAAAAACAATAATAAAATAAATAAATAAATAAATAATCAAAACAAAAAAATAATAAAATAACACAAAATTTAAATCCAATTCTAAGTCAAAATGACTTACCTACACATTTTGATTCTAAATCCAATTCTAAGTCAAAATGAATTTCCTACACATTTTGATTTTAAATCCAATTCTAAGTAAAAATGAATTCCCTACACATTTTGATTTTAATCTTCTACGTCAAAATGAATTTTCTACACATTTTGATTCAAAAGTCCAGTCTTCTAAGTCAAAATGAATTCCCTACACATTTTGATTTTAGTCTTCTATGTCAAAATGAATTTCCTACACATTTTGATTTGTCAACTTCGAGTCAAAACAAATTTTCTAAAATTTCTACGGTTTTCTGTCTTTTTCCTTCAAAAAGATCTTATTCAAAACCTTTACCAACTCTTTTTCGAATTTTTAAAAAATTTTGACAGAGTTCCACTTGAAAAACGGTCCCTATAACACCTACCACATCAACACAAAACACAAACCGTATACTTCACAACGTCATAATCATATAACATCAACACCTGCGCATAATCTTCAAATTTTTGAATTTTTCAAAACATATATTTTCTTTTTCAATAAGTTAACGGTTCTCAAAGATGTCCTAAAATTCCTCAAATCATTTCAAATGTTTTCTAAAATATGCCCAGCTTTTTCTAAATTTTAAACTCTAAAATTTCATCAGTTTCCTAAATTTTCTTAATTTTCCAAGTTTTTTTCTATTTTTTAAAAAATCTAAACTTCATACAGCTGTTAAACACATTTTTCTAATGTACAAAGTATAGAAATCTAGCCGAAAAACTCAACACTCAATCCTGTAGGAACAAAACCCCAATTCCTACAGAAACCCCCTTCACATAATCACCCAAAATCACTCAAATTCAATCAAACAAGTATCAAAATGCCAAAATAACTTCACCACAGTATTCAAAACATCAATTTTCACTGTTCACATGACTTAAACGGAATTCTACACGGCCAAATAGTCATAAAATAAAAAACACACCTTTTGGAGTTCTCCGGCGAAATCTTCTATTCCGGTGACTTTTCCAGTGACGTGGCCTACTTCCGGCAATCCCCGTGGTCTCCAAGAAGCACTCCTTCAATGTTTAGGTTAGTTTTCTCACGAACACTTTTGATTTTCCAAAAACTCTTCACATCTCGCAAGTGTTCGAACTAGAAATTTTTCTGGTTTTGATCCCAGGCCTGCCAAGCCAATTCTACCAAAGGCGCCATTGCTAGTGGCGCCAGTTGCCAATTCTGGAGAGCTTAGCCCTTTTTCCCACCAAAACTCGATTTCAAAGGCCTTTTGGGCCCAATATCCATTTCTAAACCCCCGTTTTCGAAAATTTTCCAAAGTCTGTCCCTCCGACCGCCTCATGGTCAACACGGGACTCTTACTCTATCGTTTTCTGTCTTCGACAAACAAAGATAACAAAAGATGGACAGCTGTAAGCACCCCATATTTGTCCGTTCGGCAGTCTCCAGTCCATCCAGACTTGTATTAAAGTCAATATGGACGTATTCCAATCTAAATTAACTTTCCAAGTCTAATCCCGTCAATCAATCACTTCGCTGGCCCTTAGGGTCCAAATAGAGGCAAAATGACCAAAATGCCCTTGGGGGCATTGTTCGGTCTTATTCCAATAAGCACGTCTTTCCGAAGACGGTAAGTCCCCTTTCCCTTTCCAATTCCAATTCCAATTCCAATTCCAATTCCAATTAAATCCAGCACACCTTTCAAGAAAGTTGATTCCTCAAGGCGATAAGACCCTCTAATCCGGCATGTTTCCGAGTGAACTCTTCGGAACGATAAGTCCCTTTAAACCCGTCGACCGGGACGAGACCCAAAGTCCCCTAAATGGTAGAACGGTCCACCTTTGGCCCTTGCTAGCACGTCAATGCAGAAATGTCCGTTTCGGCACGCCTTTCGAGAAAGTTGATTCCTCAGGCGCTAAGTCCATTTAGCAGCTTCCCGAGATCAAGCAGTCTTGGGAATGATCGCGAATCGTTAAAGTAGCGGGAGTACTCGTAAAAATTACAACTGTCAGAGTAGCGAAAGTACTCGACAACAGGTCAATATAGGGAAATGCCAACAAACCCCTGTATCACGGGACCACCGTCAGAGTCGTGGAAACACTCAAAACCCAGGTTAACAACAGTACCTGCTAGCCCATTTTGGTAAAAAATGACCAAACTGTCCTTAGGGCCATTTTCGACACGTTTCTCGAGAAAGTACATAAGTCCTCAGAAAGGTAAGTCCACCTTTTCAAGATTGTCTTAAAGGCAATCCGGCATGATTAGGTGCTTTCTAGTCAGTTTCAGGCCAATTCTAAGACTTTCCGATCAATATGACTATTTTGCCCATAGGGATCCGAATGCCCCGGGAACCACACCGGCTTTGGGTATCAAATCGGTAACCTCCCGAGAATTCTTTTTGTAGTATTCCTTACCTTTCGTTATCTCTCCGGATCATTCCGAGTCAATTTCGGCAAACCCAGTGCAAAATGACCGTTTTGCCCTTAATGGGCCGGTCGCCTTTTCCAATCTCACTGGCTCTGGGTATCAAACTGGTAACCTCCTAAGACATTCTAAATAATGTTTCCAAACCTTAAATCTTCTTCTGGGACATTTTGAGTCCATCCCGATAGTTTTTCGATCCAGTTGACCGTTTTGGCCCTAATGGTCCGGTCAACCCTTCCAACACATCTTGTCATCATTTTTCAAGTCTAATACCTTCGGGACTCTATTCTAAGGGTTCCTGTCCCTTTCTAGCCTTCCGGGTCATTCGCGGCCCCTTCAAATCATTCCCGGACCTTCTGCAACCATTCCTAATGAAGCTAGACTAAAAATTGCATGGTAGTCACTAGTACAGTTGCCCAAATCTTCTGAAGATACGTTGCTTGCCGGCTTAAAAGCTTTCCTAAGCAGTGGCACCAAGCCAAAAATTGGCATGGCTCCACTCCTAGTGGCTCCAATTTGTTTTTTGGCCTAGCGCCACTGCAACAGGCGCCAGGTCATTCTTCTCTCTATAAATACAGAGCCTCTTCCAGCGTGAAAGGGGTCCACGAACTCAGTCTAAAAACCCTACTCTTTGATATGTAGAGCTCGTAGCCTCCCTAAACCCTAGCTTTCTTTAGGCTTTCCAAACCCTAGCCCCCATACACAAGTCCTAGCTCTCATATACTCCCATACACTCATATACACTCATACACTAGCCTCCCAAGCCTCCATTAAATACTTCAAGTGCTGCAACCTGAAGCTCTCGAAGATCAAGACAAGTTCCCCATGGTCAAGATGAAGACTGAAGCGAAGACCGAAACAAAGCAAGAAAAACAAAGTGCTCAAAGCAAAGCAAAATAAAGAAGATACAAAGTAGGCTTTCTATTTAAGTTTACGCACTTCCCCCCTCTCTCTTCTCTCGCCGAACCCACTTGGGTTTTCTTCTATTTTAATCCCCCATCTTCTTCCCCTCCTTTCTTACATGTTTGAAATAAGGGACTTCCCGGTCCATGTATAGGATTAGGCTATTGGAGGTCACCATGTCGGAGGCTTTCTTTTAGTCTAACCAGAGACCACGTGGGTTCGGCCCCCTTGATTATGTGGTGAAGCCTTTAACGTTGTATGTTCACGACCCCAACTTGCATTGTGCATATCATGATCTTGCATTCCTCCAAAATTCGTTTTCAAACTTGGTTTTTCAAAACTTGCATCAAAATTGTTTTCAACTTGCATCAAAATCTTCTTTTTCCAAACTTGTTTTTAAAATCACAATCCTAAGGTGATTCTAACATTTCCATGGCTAGGCTTGTTTTAGGAAAGTGTTACATTTGAAGTGACTAATATGGTCCATATTTTCAAAACATTGTTGTTTTCAAAACCACTATCTTAAAGTGGTTCTAGCCTTCTTATGGTTAGAATCGCTTTTGGACTTTCCAAAAACTTTCTTTTAAAAAATCTCTCTTTCTAAAAAACCTTTTTTCTAACGTACTTTCTAAAAACTCTCTCCAATCTCCTTCTCAAGATTCGTTTCTAAAATTTTTTTCAAAAACTTCTTTCAAAAATCTATTTTCCAAAACTCTTTTCAAAACTCCTTCAAAATCACCCTCTAAAAAATTTCAAAATCACCCTCTAAAGGTTTCTAACTTATTGCTTTTTTAAGTCAAGAACCAAAATTATTCAATTAATTCATTTAAACCAACCAACACCTTAAACATAACTCACATACCCGTGAATCACACAAATACCAAGTCAATAACATGATTCAATTATTTTATGGCAAAACCCCCAATTTTATCAAGTAGTTAAACATGATAAAACCCTAGCTTTTCATTTAAAATATTCAATAATCCATAAAACATCAATTAACTAACACATAATGCTAAACATAGTAAGAATCAACCAAGAAAGTTAAGAAATTCAATAATAATCAACTTTCAAGTTTATGTTAAACCTAGAAATTTATCTAAAATTCTTATAGGCATGATTTTTACCCACAACATACATAACTCAAAATTATTAACCAATAGCAAAACCCATATGTAACCCCCTACCTCTTTAAAGATTGAACCTAAGGCAAGACCTTGATTTTGCCAGTAACAAGATTCAAAACCACCCATGCGAAGCTCTTGTCAAGAAGAACAAAAAATCCTTAACAAGTGATACTAAAATCTTGCTCTTAGCGAAAAAAAAAATGAAAGATGAAAGAAAAAAGGCAAAAAAAAAAAAAAGAAATAGAGAGAACCAGAGTGATGTGTATGGGTTGCCGAGAGAGCGCGTGAGAGAAAGAGAGATAATAAGGTTTGGTCTTTTAAATAAATTTTTGGGTAATTACAAAAAGCCTCCCAAAGTTTTAACTGATTTAAAAAATAACTCCACTTACCTTTGACCATTTGACCGGGTCACTACAGCATGTATAGCCATTTCCGCTCTTCTATACCTCTCAATTCATCTAGTGGTGAAATGGCCTATGGAAACCATACTAGGGATCTAGGCTGTCTTCCTTGAGTTTTCGAAGTTTCTTGAGAACTCTATAGATACTAGAGTTCCACGAGTTTCCTTTTAGTGAACCCAGCGTGGACTTAATAGAATTTGTCCACCTCTTGTATTCACGTTCATCATCTGGGGTATAGTTGTATCGTCTTACTCTTTCTTTATATTCAATGAAGCGGTTATTGGCTTCCATCTGATAACCCACCCTGGAAGCAATATATATATATATATTAAGAGTGTGATATCGCTATACAAATAGAATAATGGCACAAAATTCTAAAATAGAATGATATGGCAAGTGCTAGTGACGAGCTAGAAATTTTGCAAAAACTGTCAAGTTGGGAAATTTTTTTAGTGGTATGGTTATACTAACTACAAACTATTGCCATTTAAATTGAAGTTTTATAATAAAAGACTCATCAAATATAAAGAAGGTAAAAATCATAACAAATGTAGTACCTAAAAATAAATGCGTTATTTTTCCACTAAATTTTGCCTTCAAAATTAGAGGAGCAAGCAAAATTACTCAAAAATAAGATTATTTAGATTTTGGAGGGACAATACAATTATTTTATTATAAATATTCAAAAGTGTATATGGTCCAAGGAAATTTTTAAATTTTTTAGGGGACCAATACACCTATTTTATAATAAATACTCAAAAATATATACGGCATCCACCCGCCCCTTTGCAGGTTCGCCATTGGCAAGAGTTTTTGGTGTGAGCTTTTAATTTCGAACTCTAAAATCCATCATCTTAGTTCCTAATTTAAAAATATTACTGTCATATTATTCTAATAAAAATTTGTGTTTGAAATTTATGCAAGAATACATATTTTTAACCAAAATACAAAGGTAGTACTCAGACAGAGAGAGACAGAAAGAGAGAAAGAGACCTGTTACCTAATCCTTTCCGGGGAACTCCTAGGTATTGTTACAAATGGTGGAATGCTTTTGATGAATCTAGAGAGAGAGAGAGAGAGAGATAGAGAGAGAGATGAGTGTGTGAGTTTGTGTGTTGTGTGGTCGGATGAATTTGATGACTCTGAAGGTAGCATTTATAAGGTTTTGCCATCAGGACATGCATTACCATGCATAGTTTAGCAGTCGGAACAGCGAGTAGAGATTTACCCTAGTTGTTGTCGATTTAGCTCTCTCTTAAATTTCATTTTGCAAAGGAGACTTTGACAATTGAAGTTTACTTTCCAACTATGTAGTAAACCATCATTTCCTTTCCTTTGTTTAACCCCAAAAAAAAAAAAAAATAGAAAAATTATGCATTTCCTTTGATATACATTGCTCGGGGGCACAATGAAATTGAGTACATTATATTATTACGTCGTTTTTGTGGGCAAAAGATATAATTTTTTCATCACGTCACTCTACATTGATCGAAGATGTTTATATTAAATTGTGGTTCGAATATATACTGTAAAATGAGGCCAATTCAATAGCATCCACATCCTGATGAGTTATGTGCCCATGTGGCATTCGATCTAGTCAAACATGAAAAATTATTCAGTTCTGTGTAACAAGATATCCTTGCAGCACTTTTCAAATGGTGATAGGATTTACCTATTAGGTGGATTCAAATACCCCACCTAGCAGTTAAGAACTCACTTCAAATATAAGAAGAAGAGCAAGAATATGTGTCGACTACCAAATAATTTCTAGACAAACAAGGTAGGCATACCACTCGGGTAGGTTAAAAAAAGCTAATGTTTGAAAGAAAATGATTCTCCAATTACTTTTGGATGACCTCATATGTAATAAATTAAATTTTTGTGTGAGATGTCTTTACATATGGATAAATAGAACTTGCACAAATCCAACGGCAAATGTTGATGCCCGATTTTGCACCCAACTCAAATAAGGCTGCTCACACACTTGAAGGTCTTATATAATAGGGTAAATTTCAATGATCTCCTTTGAAGTTTCTCACAATGGCAGACAGTTCTATAATTTTAAAAATCATATTGATATCTCTTAGTTTTGTTATTTGTTTTAGATTCCTCCAATTAGTAGTCACCCGTCAGGGTCAACAATTTTTTTGGTTGAAATCTATTAGGTTTAGATTCTTAATGTTTGGCAATTTCACTACAACAAATATTAGTTATTGCTATGAAATCTATTTTGATGAATTGAAATTTGTCACAAAAAGTACACTAATTCTGACAAAAATTGAGCTTGTCACAAGAAGTCATAGGTAGTACTAAAATTGTGACAAACTAAAATTTCGGCACAATAATTTGTCACAATAAGTTCAAAATTATGACAAAATAAATTTCGTCACAATAATTTGTCACAACCATTATGGCAGGAAGTTTTTGTCCTAGTAGGAACAAACATTTATTATGAAACTATTTTGTCACAAAAAAGTTGTCACAATAAAGTTTTATTTTTTACACTAGTGACAAAAAACAATATGTCATAATAAGTTTTTTTTATTATGACAAAATTTTTTTTGTTACAAGAAGATTCGGTTAACATTAGTTACGAAGTATGTTCATCACTATAGATTCACAATAATTACATTCAAGTGAAACATATAGTGACAACGTACTTGGTCACAATAGGTACACTAGTTGCTACAATATAACGTTTGTCACAACACATATACATATTGTGAGAAAAAAATTTTGTAGCAATAAGTCGTATATGAGTGGATAATTGGGATAAAATATATTAAATCACATTAATTTGTTGTTAACTTGGTTTAATATTTGCTACTAAATAAAATCATCACAACAAATATTTTCTATTGGAATTGTGGTGATAAAATTTTTTGTTGCAATAAACAACCATTATTGCTTCCAAATGTTTTGTCAATCATATTTACTTTTGGTCAAATTCTGACGAGTTATGTGTTGCAACAAAATAATGTCACAAAATACTTCGACAAAAATGGGGAGCTCAGGTTTCCTAAAAAGGACATTGAGAACTAAAAGATAATGTTAGAAGTGTGTTAGTCCCATATTATTTACTCATGTACAAATGGTAACAATGTTATCTTGTCACGATATTATCAATTTTTTAACAAAGTATTTTGTCCCCAAAAGAAGAAACCATCACTACTATAGCTTATATTGATATTTACATTGCACGTACACATTGTGATGGTTTAATAATTTATTCCATCAGCCTGACCACTCATTAGGCCTACCAAGCCTAACATTAAATTTAGTTTGAAATTTTTTTTAGCCATGTTCAGTTTGCAAGTTGGGTTTGGGAAGACAGTTTGAGATTTTGCCTAACCTAACAATTTATTTATAAGTCCATAATTCATTCATTACAACTACATGTACATCATATATATACACGTATAATCAATATTTATTTGTTTTATTTTGGGGCAAGAAAACTAATAATTTGTCTAAGATAAATGACATGGTTTGAACTTGAAATCTATGATTTGGCAAGTTGCATTAACAACAATTAGTTCTGATGGATTATTTTAATAATTATTTGTATTTTCAATTTAAAATTTATCATTTGGGCTAATTAATTGTTGTTTCAACTTGGGATGAAGATTTTAGGCCAAATTCAAGTCGAAGTGGGCTCGGGCCAAAAAAAAATTAATTATAATTTTGCCTAGGCTCGACCCACAACCGCCTCTAATGCATTGTGACAAAATTATTGATATTGTCAAAGTAATTTTTTGTAGATATAATGTACACCTTATTATGCTCTAACTTTCATACATTATGCTAGAGATAAAAAAAAATAATAAAATGTTTTAAACAAATCTTAAGTAATGACACCATTTACTAAGTGATATGTATCGAACTAAATTGTTTTCCCCCCTTCCCTCCAGCTTGAAAATCAATTTTACCTTTTCCTTCTATTCGTTCATTCATTCTCACTTTCATTCTTTCAAATCTTTGTGTTTTAGCATCCATTAGTTGTAGTTAGGGATGGACATTGAACGAGTCGGGTTGGGCTTGGGCCGGCCTTGCAATAAAAATTTTTTCATCGGGTTTAAAATCAAATTTCAAGTCCGCCCAAAGTAAAAATTATGATTTTCAAGTCTGTCCAAGTCCACCCGTTTAACTTCAAATTATTTTTAATAAATATTTTTCTTCAATAATAATGTTAAATAATATAAAATCTAGACACATAAATACAATAAAATGTAAAAATATATATTTTCTTATATTTACTTTAGGCCGGGCCTCAAACACAATATCCCGGTCCGTCCATTAAACTAATTGAGACTAAAGAAAAATATCTAGTCTTATAAATCATGAGCGGGCATTTAGGCCCAAGGCCATCTCTAGTTCTAGCATATCTTTTGACTAATGTTGGAAATAGCTAAAACTCCTTCAACCATATATTCTATGTTTTAAACATATATTTCTAATGGTAAGTAAATTATGGTAGAAAGAAAGAAAAAGAAAAAGATTGGTAATTATGAAAAGAAAAATTAGAATATATTGTTTGTTTATTAGTAAATTAGACATGAAAATAAAATCTACAGGAAAAATAGGTAGAAAAAATATTAGATAAAAGAATACTTAATTCTAAGTTTTTTTAGGTTATCCTAAGGTTGGTTTTTTATTTAACTATGAAACAAGTGAAAATGTAATTTTAATACCAAATTAATTATAGTTACTGTTAAAATAGTGTATAGCCTTGCGAGCCCAATAAGAACCAAGCCCAAGACTAGGAAAGACCAACCAAGTAAGGTCGGCCCATGAGTGTTGACCTATCAGACAAGGCTCATGCCAATTAAATGTAGGGACCCACAGTGACTGGCCCATGGATCCTAATCCAAAAAGTACTAAGACTGATGAAGTCCGTAATACAAATTCTATTCCTAAGTGAATTAGGACAAGCAAAAGATAAGTTCAATACACAAAACCGACTCAATTAATAAGGATTCCTATGAGGAAAGTGACTCCAATTCCCAAAGTGAACATGACATTCCAAAAACTATAAATACCCTTATGCACTAAAGGTGTAACGTACGTTCACTTGAGTTCTTACTCTACATAGTTTATTCGATTTATTATGGTTAAGCTTGCTAACTTAATCATCGGAGTGCCTTCGGCCTAAAAGGGGTCGAGACATTATTATCGTCTTCTTCTTTTGCAAATGCTCGTGCTCGTCACTACGGTTTGAGAGTTCAACCAGGCCTTCCTAAAAATTTCACCTACAATTAGTGTCGTCTGTGGGAAGGTCTACAGAACGATGAGTACCAGCTATCTCGTAGGAGAGTTAATCCCACAAACAGGGAACTAGATGACAGTCATGACGTCTGTAGTCACGATGGCACATACCAGTCAAGTCGGCATGACGATGATCTAGTGCGAACTTTGGGAGGACGCTTCATCAAATTGGAGATACGATTCCTTGGATGCAACCGGCTAGAAGGATAGGAGGGTCTAGCACAGGCTCCACAGTGTGCCCGAAATCCAAATTGCTGGAAGAATCCCTGCAGGACTTTGAATCCATCACCATCCAGTAGCTGCGTAGCCATCCATTTATCGCTCCAAACTACTGAGCAAAAGATTCGGCAGCAGGATGAAAAGATTGCTTACCTCAGGTCAACGATTGAAGCGATAAGGGAAGTAATTGCTAGATGAGATGGAAGAATACCTGAGATATCCTCAAATCGGCAGCAGAGAAGCATGAATTCAAGAAACATGAGCCCCTCGGCAGCACGCGCAATAGGGAGTTATACAGCTAGTACAAGGCATTACATGGATTAACGGGAAGATCGATAGCCCTGAAGGGATCAGACACTAGTGAGAGACCCGACAAGGATTGAGCTAGAGTAGCAAGATTGGGATAAATAGCTAAACGATCAGCTCGACAACCGGGATAAGCACTAAAAGGGACGGATAGCCCAGGATATAGCCAGAAGAGCCCTGGTTCAAACTGCTTCTACCCCCTTCATAAAAGAGATTGAGACATGTCGACCTCCCAAGAAATTTTTCCCACCAAAGTTCACTCCTTATGACGGGAAGTCGAATCCCATTACCCATGTTCAGCACTATAACCAGATGATGGTGCTCTCAAGCTATGACGCTTCACTCATGTGAGGAGTTTTCCCTTCAAGCTAGGGAGAGGTAGCTCTACGATGGTTCGACAAGCTACAATCCACATCAATATCAAGCTGGAGACAACTCGCTAAGCTATTCACTAACTGTTACATAGCAAACAGTAAACAGCAAACAACCCAAGGAGGTGGACTACTTGCTGACCTTGCAGAAGAAAGATGATGAGGGATTACGCCTATATACAAGGAGATATTGGGAGGCTTATATCAAAATAGAGGACTACAACGAGCAGCTGTCAGTTGCACAGTTCAAGATCGGCCTTTCCACAGAACACCAGTTGAGGCAATCCCTTATGAAGAAACCAGTCACCCGGATGCAGGATTTGATACTAAGGATTGAACAGTATGCACGAGTGGAGAAAAATGTAGCACAACCGACATAGGAGAAGGTCAGCGAGAAAACGAGAAGAAAGATGGGCGTGAAAGCAAGAAGCTCAGATGTGAAGAGAACAACAACAACAATCAAGGCATGAAAGCTACCGAAGGGGTCAACACAGTCTTCAATGACCTAATTTATAAAATTTTGCCCCAAATACGAGACAAGTCCTTCTTTAAGTGGCCCCCAAAGCTGGGAGAAGACCCTACTGCATGAGACTAGAGGAAGTTCTGTTCTTATCATAGGGAAAAGGGGCATCAAAAAGAGAATTGCCAGAATCTTAAGAGCCACTTAGCAGAATTGACAAAGGCAGGACACCTTGACCAATACATTGATTAGGAGAAGACAAAGCGAGAGGCAGAGCAGACAAAACAAAAAGCCACTCCGTAGAAGGAAGTCGGGATTGAACCTGTCCGAGTAATCAATATCCTCCATGGATTGGCAGAATCAGTGACTGTAAACCCACACAAAAACTGGGCGAAAATCCAGAACTTTCACCGATGATGACTTGGCAGGGGTGCAACTACCACATAATGACGCATTGGTGGTAACGCTATGATTAGGGGACTGTGATGTAAAAAGGTTGCTGATTAATCTAGGAAGTTCCTCCGAAGTTATGTTCTACTACCTCTTCAAGAAGCTAGAACTGAAGGATGCCGATCTATAATCATCTTTAAACCCTCTGTTCGGATTCAGCTAGGACCCGGTCTGACTGCTAGCAAAGTTAATTGTCCAGGTTACTACGTGAGGGATAATTATTCAAATGAAGTTTCTGGTTGTCAATGTGCCTTTCCCCTACAATGCAATCATGGGTCAAACATGGTTACACCTCATGAAAGTCATACCTTCCTCCTAACATCAGCTGATCCATTTCTCGACTCCGAGAGGAGTAGAAGAAATAAGAAGGGACCAAGGAGCGGCCAAGCAGTGCTTCTTGACGACATGTGCCACCAAAGAAAAAACGGGTAAGGTACAACTAATGGAACTTCATGAAGAAATGCCCACGATCGATAATGTCGGGCTATTACTAGAAAATAAGGCCGTTGAGGACCTGAAGAAGGTTTACATAGATCGGTATGATGAAGACAAGTATTTCGTTCTCGGCACCTCCTTGTCTAAATCTGAGAAGAAATCATTAATCAATCTGTTGACAGAGTACATTGAGGTGTTCGCTTAGACACCTTATGACATGCTAGGAATTGACCTAGATATAGCCTGCCACAGACTTAGCATGGACCTACAGTGCCAACCTGTGGTTCAGAAGGGGAGAAAGGCAGCTACTCAACATGTCGATGCTGTGATCAAAGAAGTGGATAGGCTCCTTGAAGCAGGGGCAATAAGGGAAGTCTACTACCCACGCTGACTATCAAATACAGTGGTGGTAAAGAAGAAAAATGACAAGTGAAGGGTTTGTGTTGACTTCACAAACTTGAATAAAGCATGCCCCAAAGACCCTTTCCCCCTTCCAATGATCAACCAGCTGGTGGATGCAACAGTTGGATTTGAGAGGATGAGTTTCCTAGATGCCTATCAAGAGTACCACCAGATCCCGCTCCACGAAGAGGACCAAGAACAAACTGCCTTCATCACCCCAAGGGGCATGTTCTGTTATAAAGTAATACCCTTTGGTCTAAAGAACGCAGGCACCATTTATTAGAGATTGGCTACCAAAATGTTCAAGCAACACATCAGCAGCATTATTAAAGTGTTCATTGATGACATGGTGGTCAAAAGCAAGGTCGGCAGATAGCACTTGGGTGATTTAAAGAAAGTGTTCAACATCCTCAAAAGCTATAAGATGAGATTGAATGCCTCTAAATGCGTGTTCGGGGTAAGCTCTAGGAAGTTTCTTGGATTTTTGGTTACACACAAGGGGATTGAAGCAGATCAGAATCAAATATGTGCAATCCAAAACATCTAAGCCCCGAAGAACATCAAGGAAGTCCAAAAGTTGACCGAAATGGCAATGGCTCTTAAACGGTTTATCAGCTGATCTTCAGATAAGTGCCGACCAAGCTTTCAACTTTTGAAAAAACAGGAGCAGTTTAACTGGAGTCAAGATTGTGACCAGGCCCTTGCCAACCTGAAGAAATACGTAGCCTAGCCACTGCTACTTTTTATGCCGCTGAAACCTGAAGAGCTCTATTGTCGCGTCTAGACTTTTCGCACTCGAGGAATACACACACAAGTGGAAAAAAATGTTGTACTCTCTCGTTAAAACTCACCTTCCTAGAAGAATGAGTGTGACTAGGTTTGAATTGAAAAATTGGTTTGAATAAAGGGCTTTTGAAAAAAGTTTGGAGTCGCCACCTAACTTGATTAAGGTGAGTTAGGTCACCTAAAAACTAAGTATAATCTGAAAACTACACTTAGGGTTTTTGGAAAAGGATTTGAAAATATCACCTCAAGAGAGGGTTTTTAAGGAAAACAGATTGTTTGGCAACCTTTAGAAAAACATTTAGCACTTTTTTGAAAAATAACTTCTTTTGGTCTTTGAAAACAGTGATTCTAGGTTCGGAGGTTGGTTACATGTAGGGAAGACGTACTAAGCCATCACCCTAACCTGCCCTTTCGGTACCTACATGTCAATCTACCCTAGATTCACCTATGAGAGTCTTTAACTAACTAATGTTCAATCCTATCCACTTTGAAAAACAATGTTTGAAAAGAAACTAACATGATGCATGATACGTAAATGCAAATAGAAAAAGGGAGTTGGAAAATTGATTTGGAAATAGATCTGAAAAGAAATTGATTTGATTTTAGAAAGGGATTTGAAAAGATAGAATTGAAATTGGAAAGTTTTGGAAATTGAAAATAGAAATTTGGAAATAAAAATTTGAAATTGGAAGTTTATAAGAGATTAGGAAATTAGAAGTTTGAAAAATGTTGTGGAATTTGAAATTTGAAAAATGTGGAGACCGCACCCATAAGGGTTGCCTACGTATCCTTTTAGAGGAATCAGGTCAGTCGTAGTTCGGACAAGAGTCTGATTGAAAATAAAAGAGTTGATTGGAAGAAAGTGATTGAATTGGAAATGGGATTGGAAGATTGAGAGATTGAACTTTGATTGGAAGATTTGAAAAGATTTGATTTTGAAAGACTTGGTTTTAGGAAACCTAGATTTAGGAACTTAGAAAAGAAGGATTGGATTTGACTTGGAAAGATTTTGGAAAAGAATTGACTTGAAGATTGGACTTGGAAGAATAGGAAAGCTTGGAATTAGGAAAGATTCGAATTAGGAAAGGTTCAAATTAGGAAAGTGTCATTTTAGGAAAGTTTTGGAATTAGGAAAGTTTCAACTTGGGAAAGTTTTACTTTAGGAAAGTTTTCGAATTAGGAAAGTTTGAACTTAAGAAAGTTTCGTTTTAGGAAAGTTTTCAAATTAAGAAAGTTTCAACTTAGGAAAGTTTTGGAATTAGGAAAGTTTCAGCTTAGTAAAGTTTTGAATTAAAAAAGTTTTATTTTAAGAAAGGTTTTGAAATAGGAAAGTGTTGAAAATAAGGAAGTTTTGAAAATAAGAAAGTTTCAAGTTTAGAAAGTTTTAGATTTCGAAAGATTTGAAGTTTAGGAAAGTTTAGAATTTAGAAAGGTTAGAGGTTTAAAAAGATTTAACTTAAGAAAGTTTTGAACTTAGAAAGTTTTGGATTTGAAAAGATTTTGAAATTTTGAAAGTTAGGATTTTGGAAAGATTTGAGTTTAGAAAGTTTTAATTTAAGAAAGTTTTGAATTTGGAAAGATTTGAAATTTAGAAAGTTTTAGAGTTTAAGTTTTAGAAAATCTTGAGATTAGGAAAGGTTGAGTTTAGAAAAGATTTGAAAACTTAGATTGGAAAAGTTAAGATTTGAAAATAGGTAGAATTAGGAAAAGGTTGAATTAGGAAATATTTGAAAATTGAATTTTAGAATTTAGGAAAGATTTTTATGTTCAAGTTTTGGAAACTTAAGATTTAGGATAGTAGAAGATTAGGAAAAAGTTGGACTAGGAAGGGATTAGATTTTGTTCCCAAGAAGAAGTGCTTTGATTTTGTTTTCAAAAACAGAGGATTGGATCTAGTTTCCTAAACGGGAAGATTGGATTTGGTTTCCTAAAGGAAAGATGGGATTTGGTTTCCTAAAGGGAAGGTAGGAATTGACAAGGATTTGGGAAAAGGAAATTTTAGAAACCCTAGATTTGGAAGCTATAGTTTTGACGTAGAAAATAGGAGGTTTTGGAAATATGTATAGTTTTGATGTGGAAACAAGAGGTTTTGGAAACTTAGGTTTTAAGGCAAGTTTGAAAACCATGTTTTTGGAAAGAAAATTAGGGTTTCCTAATTGTGGGTTCTAGGGCTTGACTTGGGCACCCAGAAAAAAGATTTTTTGGAAAGTGTGTTTTTTGAAAACAAGTTCTTGGAAGAAAATCCTAGAGAGGAGTTTCTGGAGGCAAGATTTTGGAAAGAGAGTTTTTTTTAGAAAGATTTTTGGAAGGAGATTGTTGGAGAGAGTTTTTAGGAAAGATTTTTAGGGAGCGTTTTTAGAAAGTGAATTTTAAGGAGAAAGAGTTTTTTGAAAGCGATCCCAGTGAGGAGTTTTTTAGAAAGAGATTTTTAAGAAAGAGATTTAGGAAGAGGTTTTTCTAAGAAGGAAACCTAGGGAACGTTTTTGGAAAGTGGACCTTGAAGAGAGCGTTTTGGAAAGAGATTTAAAAAGAGAAGTTTTGGAAAATAGATTTTTGGAGGGAGTTTTTAGAAAACAATTTTGGAAAGAAGAGCTTTTGGAAAGCATGTTGGAGAAGAGATTTTTAAGAAGAGATTTTTTTAAAAAAAGAGCTTTTTAGAAAGGATAAAAACATCTCACTTTCCTAAAGCGATTCTAACCATAATAAGGTTAGAACCACTTTAAGAAAGTGGTTTTAGAAATAACAAGATTTGAAAATATAGACCATGAAAGTCACTTTAAATATAACACTTTTCTAAAGCAATCCTAGCCATGGAAAGGCTAAAATGACCATGGGATTGTGATTTTAAAAACAAGTTTTGAAAAAGAGATTTTGATGCAATTTTGAAAACAAGTTGAATGCAAGTTTTGAAAACGATTTTTTGAATATGCAAGATAATGATATGCACAATGCAAATTTGGGGTCGTGAACATACAAGGTTAAGGCTTCACCACATAATCAATGGGGCTGAACCCACGTGGTCTCCGGTTAGCCTAAAGGAAAGCCCCTGACACGGTGACCCTCCAATAGTCTAATGCTACACATGGACTGGGAGTCCCCTTGTTTCAAGCATACAAATAAAGGGGGGGAAAGAGATAGGGGATTAAAATAGAGAAAACCCAAGTGGGTTAGGAGAGAGAAGAGAGAGGGGGATGTAAACACCCCATTTTTGATCGCTCGGCAGTCTACACTCCGTCCAGACTTGTTTTCAAGTCATTGTGGGCATATTCCTATCGAAACCAATTCTCTAGGTCCAAATCCCGTCTATCCAACGCTTCGCGGCCTGTCAGGCCCAAATAAAGGCAAAATGACCAAAATGCCCTTAGAGGCATTGTCTTTTCCTTTTTTATTCCAACCCCACTTTCGAGACAGTTTATTCCTCGAGACGGTTCCAATCCCAGGCACGTCTCCTCGGAGGCGATAAGTCCCCTTTCCAATCCCTCTCTCGAGACAGTTTATTCCTCGAGACGGTTCCAATCCCAGGCACATCTCTTCGGAGACGATAAGTCCCCTTTCCAATCCCACTCTCGAGACAGTTTATTCCTCGAGACGGTTCGAATCCAGGCACGTTTTTTCGAAGACGGTAAGTCCCCTTTCCAACCCCTCTCTCAAGACAATTTATTCCTCGAGACGGTTCCCATTTAGGCATGTCTCCTCGGAGACGATAAGTACCCTTTCTAACCCCTCTCTCGAGACAGTTTATTCCTCGAGACGGTTCCAATCCAGGCATGTCTTTTCGAAGATGGTAAGACCCCTTTCTAATCCCACTCTCGAGACAGTTTATTCCTCGAGACGGTTCCAACTCAGGCACGTCTCTTCGGAGACGATAAGTCCCCTTTCCAATCCCTCTCTCGAGACAGTTTATTCCTCGAGACGGTCCGAGTAGCGAAACTACTCACAAACCCGTTAGAGTAGCGGAAATACTCACAAATAGGTCGATATAGGGAATTGCCAATAAACCCCTGTGTCACGACGACCACCGTCAGGGTGGCGGAAACACTCAAAACCCAGGTCGACACCAGTGTCTGTTAGCCCACTTCGGTGAAAAATGACCAAACCGACCTTTGGACCTTTTCCGAGACTTTCCGGTCAAGATGACCATTTTGCCCCCAATCATCCAAACGCCCCGAGAACCACACCGGCTATGGGTATCAAACCGGTAACCTCCCGAGAATACTTCTTATAGTATTCTCAATCCTCCTCTACCTTTCCGGATCATTCCGAGTCAGTCCCGGCCAACCCGGTATAAAATGACCGTTTTGCCCCTGGTGGGCCAGTCTCCTTTTTCGACCATACCGGCTCTGGGTATCAAACTGGTAACCTCCTGAGACTACTTTTTATAGTGTTCTCAACCTCCTTTTACCTTTTCGGATCATTCCGAGTAAGTTCCGACCAACCCGGTGCGAAATGATCGTTTTGCCCCTGGTGGGCCGGTCTCCTTTTCCGATCACGCCGGCTCTGGAAATCAAACCGGCAACCTCTGGGAACATTCTGAATAATGTTTCCAGATCCCAAGTCTTCTTCCGGGACAATCCGAGTCTGTCCCGGCAGTTTTCCGGTCCGATTGACCATTTTGCCCCTAAAGGCCCGATCAACCTTTCTGACACATCTTATCCTCACTTTTCAAGTCAAATACCTCCAGGACACTATTTTAAGTGTTCCTGCTCCTTTCTGGCCTTCCGGGTCATTCCCGGCTCCTCCAAATCATTCCCGGACTTTCCGGAGGCACTCCTAGTGAAACCAGGCTAAAAATTGCATGGTAGTTACTAGTACAGGCGCCCAAATCAAGTCAAAAATACGTTGCTTGCCGACCTTAAACATTTCCTAAATGGCTGGCGCCACTAGTAGTGGCGCCAAGCCAAAAAATGGCCTGGCGCCAGTGTAAACTTTGGCCTGGCGCCACTGCAACAGGCGCTAGTGTTGTCCAACCTCTATAAATACGGAGCCTCATTCAACGTGAAAAGGATCCGCAAATTCAACCTAAAAATCATATAATTCGATATACAGAGTTTGAGCACCTCCTAAACCCTAGCTTCCCTAGGTTTTCCAAACCCTAGCCACTATACACTAAACCCTAGCCTCCTATACACTCCTATACATCCCCATACACTCATACACTAACCTTCAACCCTCCTTCGAAGACTTGAAGAGTTGTAATCTAAAGTTTGAAGCTTGAAGAAAACTCTTGAAGACCGAAGGTGAAGATCAAGACGAAGACCGAAGACCGAAGACAAGCAAGGCGCTCAAAATAACAAGACATACGGTAGGCTCCCTATTTAAATTTCCGCACTTCCCCCCTCTCTCTTCTCTCTCCTAACCCACTTGGGTTTTCTCTATTTTAATCCCCCATCTCTTTCCCCCCTTTCTTTGCATGCTTGAAACAAGGGGATTCCCGGTCCATGTGTAGGATTAGACTATTGGAGAGTCACCATGTCGGGGGCTTTCTTCTAGTCTAACCAGAGACCACGTGGGTCCGGCCCCCTTGACTATGTGGTGAAGCCTTAGCCTTGTATGTTCACGACCCCAAAATTGCATCTTCCAAAATTCGTTTTCAAACTCGTTTTCAAAATCATTTTCAAACTTGTTTTCAAAATTGCATCTAATTCCCTTTTCAAAAACTTGTTTTCAAAATCACAATCCTAGGGTGATTCTAGCTTTTCCATGGCTAGGATTGCTTTAGGAAAATGTTACATTGAAAGTGACTTTTATGGTCCATATTTTCAAATCTTATTGTTTTCCAAAACCACTTTCTTAAAGTGGTTCTAGCCTTCTCATGGCTAGAATCGCTTTAGGGAAGTGAGACGTTTTTATACCTTCTAAAAACTCTTTTTCCAAATCCCTCTTCCTAAAAATCTCTTTTTCAACATACTTTCCTAAAACTCTCCTCTCCGAAATTGTTTTCAAAAACTCCCTCCCAAATCTATTTTTCAAAGCTCCCTTTTTCAACTCCTTTCCAAAATTCTCTCCCTCAAAATTCACTTTCTAAAAACACTCCCTAAATTCACTTTCCTAAAAACTCTCTCTCCAACAATCTCCTTCCAAAAATCTTTCTAAAAAAGTCTCTTTCCAAAATCTTCCTTCTAGAAACTCTCCTCTCTAGGATTTCCTTCCAAAATCTATGTTTCCAAAAACACACTTTTCAAAAACTCCTCTCCAAAAATCTTTCCAAAAACTCTCTTTCCAAATTCACTTTCCAAAAACTCCTCCCTAGGATTCCCTTCTAGAAAACCTTCGTTTCCAAAAATGCACTTTCTAAAAACCCTTTCCTTGGAGCCCAAGTCAAGCCCTAGAACCCACGATTAGGAAACCTTAATTTTCTTTCCAAAAACATGATTTTCAAACTTTGCCCCAAACCTAGGTTTCCAAAATCTCTTGTTTTCACACCTAAAACTATACATGTTTTCAAAACCTATTTTTTACGTCGAAACTATAATTTTCCGAATCTAGGGTTTCTAGAAACATCCCTTTCCAAATCCTTGCCAAGTCCTATCTTCCCTTTAGGAAACTAAATCTAATTTACCTGTTTAGGAAACTAGATCCTATCCTCCGTTTTTAGAAACAAAATCCAGCCCCTTCCCAATCCAACTCTTTCCTAATTCGAATCCTTCATAAGTTTCTCCTTTCCTAAATCCTAAGTTTCCAAAACTTGAACATAAAAATCTTTCCTAAATTTTAAAACTCAATTTTCACATCCTTCCTAACTCCACTCTTTCCTAATTCTATCCCTTTTCTAAATCTCAACTTTTCAAATCTAATTTTTTGAACCTTTCCTAAATTCAAACCTTTCCTAATTTCAAGATTTTCTAAAACTCAAACTCTAAAACTCTCCAAATCTTAAACTTTCCAAATTTCAAATCTTTCCAAATTCTAAGCTTTCCAAATTCAAAACTTTCTTAACTTGAAACTTTCTAAATTTTAAGTCTTTCTTAAACTAAACTTTTCATAATTCAAAACATTTCTAAATTCAATACTTTCCCATTTCAAAACTTTCCTAAACCTAAAACTTTCCTAAATTCAAAACTTTCTTAATTTGAAACTTTCCAAAAATGAAATTTTCCTAATTCAAAGCTTTCCTAATTTGGAACTTTTCTAATTTGAACATTTCCTAAATCCAATTCTTCCTAATTTCCTAAATCTTCCAAGCCGAGTCAAATCTTTCCTAAGTCTCTTCTCTTTCTTAAGTCTAGGTTTCCTAAACCTTCGTCTTTTCAAAGTAAGTCTAAATCTCTCTCTTCCAAGTTCGATCTTTTCAAATCAAAATTCAATCTTTTCAATTCCAAAATTTCAAATTCCAATTTTCAATCATCCATTCAAAGTTCAATCTCTCAATCTTCTACTTTCAATTTCCATTTCAATTCCTTCTTTCAAATCTACTCTTCCATTTTCAATCGGACTCCGGTCCGAACTACAACTGACCTGATTCCCCCAAAGGGATACGTAGGTAACCTTCATAGGTGCGGTCATAACACTTTTCAAACTTTCAGTTCCACCCTCATGGGTGCGGTCACAATTTCTTTCAAATTTCAAATTCCACAACTTCTTTCAAATTTCAAATTCCTCCATATTTTCCAAATTTCAAATTCCAAAATATTTCCAAATCTCCAATCAATTTTCAACTTTCCAATTTCAAATTTCTATTTCCAAATCTCTATAATTTCAATTTCCAAAATCTTTTTCCAAACTCAAACTTCTATCTCTTTCTTTTCAAATCAAATCAAATCAAATCTTCTTTCCAATCTATTTTCTAAATCAATTCTCTTCTATTGCACTTGCATATCATGCATCATATTTTTCAAGCATTGTTTTTCAAAGTGGATAGGATTGGCCAATACTTAGTTGAAGGCTCTCATAGGTGAATCTAAGGTAGATTGACATGTAGATACCGAAAGGGTGGGGTAGGGTGATGGCTTAGTGTATCTTCCCTACACGTAACCAACCTCCGAACCTAGAATCACTAATTTCAAAAACCAAAAAGGAGTTATTTTCCAACAAGGGCTTAATTATTTTTCAAAGGTTGCCAAACAACCCGTTTTCCTAAAAAAACCCTCTCTTGAGGAGATATTTTCAAAATCCTCTTTCAAAAAACCCCTAAGTGTAGTCTTCGGATTATTCTTAGTTTTTAGGTGACCTAACTCACCTTAATCAAGTTAGGTGGCGACTCCGAATCTTTTTCAAAAGCCCTTTATTCAAATCGATTTTCAATTCAAACCTAGTCGCACTCATTCTTCTAAGAGGGTGAGTTCTAACGAGAGAGTACAGCATTTTTCCCGCTTGTGTGAGTATTCCTTGAGTGCGAAAAATCTGGGCGCGACAGGGGAAGTGCAGAAACGTAAAACAAAAACCTACCTTATGTCTTGTTTATTTTGCACGCCTTGCTTGTCTTCAATCTTCATCTTCAATCCTCAAGAGTTGTATTCAATCTTCAAACTTCAAATTGCAGCTCTTCAAGTCTTCAAAGGAGGGTTGGAGGGTAGTGTATAAGTGTATGGGGGTGTGTATGAGCGTATAGAAGGCTAGGGTTTAGTGTATGGTGGCTAGGATTTGGAAAACCTAGAGAAGCTAGGGTTTTGGGAGTGTTCGAGCTCTATATATCGAATATTGGTATTTTTAGACTGAGTTTGTGGACCCCTTTCACGCTAGAAGAGGCTCTGTATTTATAGAGAGAGGAATGCACTAGCGCCTGTTGCAGTGGCGCCAGGCCAAACATTACACTAGCACCACTAGGAGTGGCGCCAGGCCATTTTTTGGCTTGGCGCCACTACTAGTGGCGCCAGCCATTTAGGAAATGTTTAAGGTCGGCAAGCAATGTATCTTTGATTAGATTTGGGCGCCTGTACTAATGACTACCATGCAATTTTTAGCCTAGCTTCACTAGAAGTGATTCCGGAAAGTTCAAGAATGATTTAAGGGACCGAGAATGGCCCGGAAGGCCGAAAAAGAGCAAGAACACTTAAAAAGTGTCCCGGAGGTATTTGACTTGAAAAATGAGGACAAGATGTGTCGGAAGGGTTGACCGGGCCTTTAGGGGCAAAACGGTCAATCGGGCAGGAAAGCTACCGGGACGAACTCAGACTGTCCCAGAAGAAGACTCGAGATTTGGAAACATTATTCAAAATGTTCCCAAAGGTTGCTTGTTTGATTCCCAGAGCCGGTGTGGTCAGAAAAAGCGATCGGCCCACCAGGGGCAAAACGGTCATTTCGCACTGGGTTTGCCGGAACTGACTCGAAATGATCTGAAAGGATAAAGAAAGGTTGGGAAAACTATAAAAATCATTCTCAAGAATTTACCGGTTTGATACCCAGAGCCGGTGTGGTCGGAAAAGGAGACCAGCCCACTAGGGGCAAAACGGTCGTTTTGCGTCGGGTTTGCCGGAATTGACTCGGAAGGATCCGGAAGGATAAAGAAAGGTTGAGGACACTATAAAAAGCATTCTCAGGAGTTTACCAGTTTGATACCTAGAGCCGGTGTGGTCCTCAGGGCGTTTGGATACCTAGGGCAAAATGGTCATCTTGACCGGAAAGTCTCAAAAAAGGCCCAAGGGGCAGTTTGGTTATTTTTTACCGAAGTGGGCTAGCAAGCACGGATGTTAACCTGGATTTTGAGTGTTTCTGCCACTCTGACGGCGGTCGCGTGATACGGGGGTTTGTTGGCAATTCCCTATATCGACCTGTTTGCGAATATTTCCGCTACTTTGACAGTTGCGATGTTTAGGAGTATTTTCGCTACTTTGACAGTTCGCGATCATTCCTAAGACTGCCTGATCTCGGGAAGCTGCTAAAGGAACTTAGCGCCTGAGAAGTCAACTTTCTCGGAAGGCGTGCCTAAACAAACATTTCTGCATTGGCGGGCTAGCGGCGCCAGAGGTGGACCGTTCTACCATCTAAAGGACTTGGGGTCTCGTCCCGGTCGACAGGTTTAAAGGGACTTACCATTTCAAAGAGATTTTCTTCGAAAAATGTGACGGACTGTCTCGAGGAATAAACTGTCTCGATAGAGGGATTGGAATTGGAAAGGGGTCTTATCGTCTTCGGAAAGACGTGCCTGATTTGGAACCGTCTCGAGGAATAAACTGTCTCGAGAGAGGGATTGGAATTAGAAAGGGGTCTTACCGTCTTCAGAAAGACGTGCCTGATTTGGAATAGATTTACCGTCTCGAGGAATCAACTGTCTCGAGAGAGGGATTGGAATTGGAATTGGGAGTTACGGTCTTCGAAAAGACGTGCCTGATTTGGAATAGATTTATCGTCTCGAGGAATCAACTGTCTCGAGAGAGGGATTGGAATTGGAATTGGGACTTACCGTCTTCGAAAAGACGTACCTAATTTGGAATTGGAAAGGGGACTTACCGTTTTCGAAAAGACGTGCCTGATTTGGAATAGATTTACCGTCTCGAGGAATCAACTATCTCGAGAGAGGGATTGGAATTGGAATTGGGACTTACCGTCTTTGAAAAGACGTGCCTGATTTGGAATAAATTTACCGTCTCGAGAAATCAACTGTCTCGAGAGAGGGATTGGAATTGGAATTGGGACTTACCGTCTTCGAAAAGACGTGCCTGGTTTGGAATAGATTTACCGTCTCAAAGAATCAACTATCTCGAGAGAAGGATTGGAGTTGGAATTGAAAAGGATAATGCCCTTAAGGGCATTTTGGTCATTTTGCCTCTATTTGGGCCTGATGGGCCCGCGAGGCGATGGACAGACGAGATTTAGACTTAGAGAGTTGGTTTCGATTAGAATACGTCCATATTGACTTGAGTACAAGTCTAGACGGAGCGTAAACTGCCGAGCGGTCAAAAATGGGATGCTTACATCGTCCAAGAAGTTCTCAATTTTGAACTCAGGTGTGGTGGATTTTCCTTTCTTTGAAGGAGATTTCTAAGTTTTGGTACCACTAGAAGGAGTTTTCCTCTTCGATTGAATGTTCCGTTGACGTTGATTGACACTTTTGGTCGGATTCTTCTTTGCCACTTGAGGTTTCCCCTTTTTCGATGATGGAGAACTTTGATCGGCCATGGAAGAAGTGGTTTTCTGCTTTAATGAGGCACGAGTTGAGGGCTTTGGACCCGTTTGGATTCTAAAATGGTAAGAGAAGCGGGTGGGTGTTTACGGTTTAGTGGGTTTCTCTCTTCCTAGGGTTTTGGCAATGGAGAGAGAGAGGGATAGAGAGAGAGAGAGAGAGAGAGAGAGAGCCAAATGATGATGGAGAGGATTTGAAGGCTATATGTATAGATTGTATGTATCATGAGTTTGGAAAGATTTCTTATAAAGAAAGGCAGGACTTTTTGTAATTTAGGAAGTAACCATAAGCTAGTTCCTTACTTTGGGCAATTGAATCCCTAAATTTGAGTGAACTCAAAATGGTTCAAATAAGGAAATTTCTCAAATCTCCAAGTCAGATCAAATATTCCAAACAACTCAACCAAATATTTTGTAATCAAATTAATTACTACCAATTAATTTCCATTCATATATACAAATCAAATATTCCACAATCCAATCAAATCAATTTATTTTGCAATTCAAATCAAATATTTCAATCAGATCAATTTGTATTGATTTTGCAAATATTTGAAAATTTCAAATTTCAAAATACTTGCTCAATTTAAAAGTATCCTTTTACACATAGCAAGAATTTTCACAATAAGATCACTATAGGATTCATTATACCAATTTCTCTTCGAATTTCACAAAATTTATCTTCACTCAAAGTCTTAGTGAAAATATCAGCCAATTGATTATTTGTAGTAACAAAGTCAAAAGCGATATTTCCTTTTTGAACATGATTCCTGATAAAGTAATGTTTGATTTCTATATATTTTGTCCTAAAGTGCTGTATAGGATTTTCAGTTAAATTAATGACACTCGTATTTTATAATAGGAATAGTATTATAAATAAGCCATAATTCTCTAGTTGTTATTTCATCCAAAGAATTTGAGCATAACAACTACCACATGCAATATATTCAACCTCAGCAATAGATAAAGCAACATAATTTTACTTTTTACTATGCCAAGAAATTAAAGGTTGATTGAGGAATTTGTAGGTACCCCATTTTTTACCACTCAGCAATCTTCGGCCCAACCGGATTCACATTCAAACTGACACAGACATATTTAAGCCCAAACCCGCGCTTCAAACTCAATTCAGTCAATCAACCATTTCGCGGGCCTGTTGGGCCCAATAGAAGCAAAATGACCAAAAATACCCTTAGGGCATTGCTCGGTCCAATTCCAGTTGGCACATTTTCTTCAAGACGGTAAGTTCCTATTTTAACCTCAATTCCAATTCTAATTCCAGTCCAAGTTAATCAAACTCAATCTGGCTTGTCTTTCGAGAAAGTTGATCCTTCAGATGGTAAATCCATCCAGCACAAAATGTTTACCGAGAAAACTCCTCAAAACGGTAAGTCGCTTCAAACACGTCGACCGAGACAGGACCCAAGTGCCCGAGATGGTAGAGCAGTTCACTTCTGGTGCTTGCTAGCCCGCCAACATAGAATGTTTGTTGTCCAACACGTCTATTAAGAAAGTTCCTAAGGCCCCAAGACGATAAGACCATCCAGTAGCTTCCCAAGATCAGACAGTCTTTGGAATGAACGTGCACCGTCAGAATGATGGAAACACTCACAAACATTGCAACCATCAGAGTGGCGGAAACACATGCAAATAGGTTAATATTGGGAATTTCCAACAAACCCCCTATGTCACAGGACCAAACACGCCTCTTAGCCGTGACAAGTTTACTGTAGGACGGGATACCTTTTGAAACTAACTCGTCACACACCATCATAGTAGTGGAAACACTCAAAACCATGGTCAAAACCAATGCCTATTAGCCCACTCTGGTAAAAAATAACTAAACTGCCCCTTGGGCCCTATCGGCACGCTTCTTGAGAAAGTACGTAAGTCCTCAGAGTAGTAAGTCCACCATTCTAAGATTGTCCAAAAGACAATCCGGCATGTTCAAGCGCCTTCCAGTCGGTTCCGGATCAATTCCAAGACCATCTACTCAAAATGATCATTTTGCCCCTGAGAATCTAATTGCCTTCGAGAACCACACTGGCTCAGGGTATCAAATTAGTTATCTTCTAGGGATGCTGTTAACAGTATTACCAATCTTCTAGTACCCTTCTAGATCATTCCAAGTTCATTCCGGTAAACTTGGTGCAAAATGACTATTTTGCCTTCTGGTAAGCTTTTCACCTTTTTTAACCATACCGACTCTGGTTATCAAATCGGTTACCTTCGAGACACTATTTTAGAGATCCCTGTCCAACCCCAACATTTGGGACCATTCTTGGACTTTCCGAAGTCACTTCTAGTAAAGCTAGGCTAAAAATTGTATGGTAGTCCCTAGGACAGGCGCCCAAATCTTTTTCCTTACGTTCCACGGATCAAAGAATCTGTTTCCTACCATCTCAAAAGTTTCCTAAAGGGTCTGGCACCACTAGTAGTGGAGCCAAGCCAAAACATGGCTTGGCACCACTCCTAGTGGCGCCAGGCCAAGCTTAAAAAACAACTAGCGCCACTACAACAGGCGCTAGTTCCTGTTTCAATTGTCTATAAATACAGACCTCTCTTGCGTGAAAAGGATCTTCAAACTCAGTCCAAAAATGCTTTCTCTCTAAAAACAGAGCTCGAATTCCCTCAAAACTCTAATTCTCTCAAGCCTCTTCAAGCCCTAGCCTCCATACACTCAAACCCTAGCCTCCTAACACTCCATACACTCAAACATAAGCCTCTAAACATTCATTGAAGATCAAAGTGTTGTATATTCAAGGCTCTCAAGGGGAAGCAAACAAGGCAAACAAAGTAAGCAAAGCAATCGAAGTAAAAGAAGAGACAAGGTAGGTGTTTGATTTAGTTTATGTAATCCTCCCTTTCTCTTCTCTCTCCAAACCAACTTGGGTTCTCTTCTATTTTAATTCTCATCTTTTATCTCCTTTTCTTACATACTTGAAATAATGGACCTCCCAGTTCATGCCTAGGAAGGTCTTAAAGAGAATCACCGTGCCGAGAATTTTCTTTGAGTTCCCCCTAAGATGGTGTGGGTCTGGCCCCCCTTGATTATGTAGTGAAGCCTAACCTTATAAGTTCACAACCCTATTACATTGTGATTTTCATGCTCATGCATTACCTTCAAGGTTGTTTTCAAACTTGCATCAAAGTTCTCCTTCAAAGCTTGCATTCAAAACCTCCTTCTTTCAAACTTGTTTTCAAAACCACAATCCTAAGATGATTCTAACCGTTCTATGGTTAAAGTCGTTTTAGGAAAGTGGTATGTGTAATGTGACCACCAAGGTCCAAAGTTTGGGTTCAAACTCTAAATTGTTTTTCAATAAATCACAATTCTATAGTGATTCTAGTCATTCCACAGTTAGAGTTGCTTTAGGAAAAGTGTTACATTCAATACGATCATCAAGAACCAAAACTTATTTTCAAACCCTAATTGTTTTCAAAATCACAACCCTAGAATGGTTCTAATCTCTTCATGGTTAAAATCATTTTAGAAACATGAGATATTCAAGAGACTTGCAAAAGTCCATATCCAAACCTTTCCAAAATAGTTTTTGTAAATCGACTTCCTAAAAAGCTCTCTTCAAAGATCTACTTTCCAAAAACACTTTTTCTTGGAGTCCAATTCAAACTCTAAAATCCATGATTAGGAAATCCTAATTTCCTTCTTGAAATCATGATTTTCTATTTGCCTCAAAATATAGATTTCCAAAACCCTTTTTCTACCAAATCATAAATTTTCAAAACTAAAACTTTCTAATTTTGAGTCAAATCAAATCTTCCAATTTTGAAAACTAAATCAAATCCTCTATTTTTTGAAATAAAATCCAATCTCATATTTTAGGAAATAGAATCAAATCTTTTCTAATTTCAATATTTATAAATTCCAAAACTTTCTTTTTCAAAACTTTTAAAAAAAAAAAACAAAACTTTACTTTTTCAATTGAAATCCAATCTTTTCAAGTGCTTTGCATGAACCCTAGGTCTTAAGATTGCCTAAATCCCAAGTTACTTCAATCCTAGGTCAAAGCTTTTCAAACTTAACTTTCTAACTTTAACTTTTCAAATCTTTCCACATTCCAACTTTCCTAATTTCAAACTTTCAAATCTTATTTTCAAATTTCAAATCTTTCTAAGTTCAAACCTTTCTTAAATCAACACTTTTCCAAAATGGATATTTCTAAATTCAAATCTTTCCAAAATCAATTCTTTTCTATGATGGAAATTTTCATAAAATGGAATCTTCCTAATTTAAAGCTTTCCTAAGTTCAAGTTTTCCAAATTCTAACTTTTCAAATTCTTCCAAATCAAATATTTCCAAATCAAGTCAAATCTTTACAAGTATTTTCTAAATCAAGTGTTTTTAAATTAAATCATATCCTTTTCTAATCTTTCTTAAATCCACTTTCCTAGTTCGAAACTTTCTAAAAATAAAACTTTTCTAAAATGGAACTTTCTTAATTCGAAACTTTCTAAAATCAAGCTTTTCCAAAACCAAACTTCTCAAGTACAGGTTTAAACCCTAGGTTACATAGAACCTAGGGGGCCAAAACCTAAAGTTCAACCCCTAACCTTAAGTTAGGGAGCTTCAACTCTTTTCTAAAACTCAAGTCCAAATGAAGATGATTTTCAAATGCCAATTCAAGTCAAGATGACTTCAAAGTTTAATTCAAACTTTTCAATCCAAAGTCAATTTTAACTCCAAATTCAATTTCAAATCCTCCAATCAAAGTTCCAAGTCAAACTTTTTCAAGTCAAACTTTTCAAAGATCTCAAAATGTCTATTTTCAATCGGACCCCGAGTCTGAACTACGACTGACCTGATTCCCAACAAAGGGATACGTAGGCAACCCTCATAGATACGGTCACAATCTTTTTCAAATCTCCAATTTTTACAACCTTTTTCAAGTTTTCAATTTTCACAACCTTTCTCAAACTTCAAATCCCCTTTTCAAATTTATTATTAAAATCAAATCCTTTTCTTGCACTTGCATGTCATACATCATATCAAACATTTTTTCAAAATTCTTTTGATAGTGGGTTGTATTGGACATTGGATAATGAGATATTCTAAATGAGTGAACCTAGGGTAAAAAGATACGAAAGTACCGCAAGTGCGGCATAGGGTGATAGCCTACTACATCTTCCCTATACTTAACCAACCCCCAGACCATAGATCATTGTTTTTGAAAGACCAAAACCGGAGTCATTTTTCAAAAAGGGCTTAAACATTTTTCAAAGGTTGCCAAACAACCTGTTTTCTAACAAAACCCTTTTTTGAGAAAGTTTCCAAAATCTTTTTCAAAAATCCTAAATTTAGTCTTCGAATTATGCTTAGTTTTAGGTGACATAACTCACCTTAAAAAAGTTAGGTGGCGACCCCAAACTTTTTCCACAAACCCTTATTCAAATCAATTTCTAATTCAAACCTAGTTACACTCGTTCTTCTAGGAAGATTAGTTCTAATGACAGAGTACTGTGTCTTTCTTACTTATCTTCTCGAGTGCGAAAAATCAGGCCGCAACAACTGGCGACTCCACTAGGGACGCTTAGAGGGTTAAGCCATTATCATCTCTCTCTACCCTTCACTTGTTTAGAATCTGTAATTAACTTGTCCAATCCTATTTACTCTTAAAATTCAAAATCAATTTTTCAAAACTATTTTCAAACATGTCATTATTTGCATTCCATTTGTATTCAATCATTCTATCATGCATTAAGTTTGTCATTAAAGTACTGACTTTTTGCACTTTATTTTATAGGTGGACCATGTTCAAATTTACTTTTGTTATTTATATAAACTGTCATGAATGACAAGATAGAATGGACAAGGTGGATGGGAGTTGTTGGGCCCTTTTCTCCGCTTTTCAAAAATCTCACACAAATTGCATGTGCATTTGCATATTTGCATATTTTACCTAATGATAACCTTTCTAGTTAGAAGGGGGGACAAATCTTTGGTTATGCATAGATGTTGTGTTAGTTTCTTAGCCTACGGTTGTGGGTGGATGATGTGTCAGTTTCTTAGCCTACGGCCTTATGATGGTCCCCCCACTTAGATCACCAACCGATAATGGCACCACCTCAAGGAGTGGGCCTAGGTTTGAAGATCTGGGAACCAAACCTTCTTAGGAAGCATTTACAAACCCTCAACCTCATGCTCATTTAGAAACCCTACATAGCTGAACCTTTGCCAGATTTAAGACACCCACGTCAATTTCAAAACCTTAGAAGAAAGGGCGATTGCTTTACTTTCCTTTATTCTTGTCCATTCCTGCTATTATAATACTTGTGTAATGCTCATGCATGCATATTTACTTTACAATTATATTCTCTCTCTCTATACTCTTTGCATACATATACATGCATTCAATGCCGCATCTCAAGACGAGAATTCCAAAGTAACTCAAGTCACTGCATTTTCATGCATATGATCAACCCAAAGAGAGTGACACCAAGTTCACTCTCCCTTGTATTAAACTTACCAAAATCCTAAGGGTTCCCACGTAACCCTAAGGACTCATAGCATGCATTTTAAGACATCCCATAAAGAGGGGCTCCAATGTCTCTCCTCTCATGGAGGTAGGATTGCCAAGAAGACAAGGGGCAATCAAGAAGCAAGGTCTCTCAATGACCTCCTCAACATCAAACTCAAAGAAGGCAAATCTAAAAACTTAAGTGTAGTTTAAGATTTCAATTGTAAAAGTAGATGGGCAGAAGTCCTAAGGAAAATGTTCTCCCTCCTCCTATTACAATATGCTTCAATTACACGTACTCAAGCTCGAATTCAGTGAATAGGTTACTACCTTTTCTTTGTTTCATGGATGATGTATGAATGTATGAATGATTCCAAACACAGGTAAAGTATCTGCATAGAGAGGCAAACCCCCTATCTCTAAAAAGTGAGTCAAATGCATCATGTTTAGTTTTCCTCTTAAGTAGGGGCACCCTATGACATACATTATATAAAAACTTTCAAATCAAGACACTAACTTATCTTTTATTTCATGTCTTCTATCCTTTCCCCCCCTCATCTCCAAGTACCAAGAGAACCGAAGGCAAAAGCAAGACAAGAAAGCGGTCTTCTAAACCATTTATTTACTATTGTCGTGCTGCTCACATATTCACTTCCATTATGCTCATGCATCCATATTTATTTCAAGACAATAGTTCCAAGGAACTCAAGTCATTGCATTCTCATGCATTTAATCAACCGTAGAGAGAAAGGAGCACTCCAATATCATATTAATCAAACCTACCAAAACTCCTAAGGGTTCCTCAACCCTAAGGATTCATGGCATACATAGAACCATGTCTCAAGAGGGGCCCAAATCCCTCTCTGTCCATGGAGGCGTGATTACCCAAATAGAGAATCATCAATCTGCCTTGCCAAAGAGGTATTGTATTGCATAATATGAAAAAAAATCCCACCTCCAAATGGACTCATCATTATGCCTAGATTCTCTCAAATAAGGGACCTCCATAAGGCGTACATTACATAAAACCTTTAACTCCATGTGCTAACTGTATTTTACTTTTCTTTTTCTTTTTTTCCAGGTTAAAGAGCACAACTAAACTCATAGAACCCCTCCAGCACCCCTCCTAATTCAAACTCATGCAAGGATGAGCCCAGTTATTGGAAGAGGCCTAACCTACATTGAAAAGTAAGAAGAACTGACCATCTATCTATAAGATGTTACCTCTATGCCATGTCACGACAATCACCATCCATGCGGAAGAAGACTTCACGATTTACAAAGTTTTGTTAGAACCCTCCAACGTCCAAGCTTTCAAATGCATAACAACCGCCCAAAAAGATTCAACTCATTGCAGTCATTCCGCACTTGATAACATAATCGCTAACCACCTTAGCATTAGAGGGTTCCAACATGGGGATAGGGCTAGGGGCATAACTATAAGGTGATCTTCATCTGTAACAATTCAATGGTCAGTATCATACCTGTAGGATGGGATATTATTGCCCTCCAAAGGAGATTAAGCAAAAGGGTCGACCTAAAATCCAACCATTAAATAGCAGATGGCAATCGACAGTCTACCATCCCTGCAAATCAGTTCAAATCCCAGAGGAGTCATGTATGCACCCCATTTTTGACCGCTCGGCAATCTACACTCCGTCCAGACCTGTGTTCAAGTCATTGTGGGCGTATTCCAATCGAAACCAACTTTTTAAGTCCAAATCCTGTCTGTCCATCGCTTCGCGGGCCCACCAGGGCCAAATAGAGGCAAAATGACCAAAATGCCCTTAGGGGCATTGTCCTTTCCAATTCCAACTCCAACCCCTCTCTCGAGACAGTTGATTCCTCGAGACGATAAATCTATTCCAATCAGGCATGTCTTTTCAGAGATGATAAGTCCCCTTTCCAATCCCTCTCTCGAGATAGTTTATTTCTCGAGACGGTTCCAAATCAGGCACGTCTTTTCGGAGACGATAAGTCCCCTTTCCAATCCCTTTCTCGAGATAGTTTATTTCTCGAGACAGTTCCAAGTCAGGCACGTCTTTTTGAAGACGATAAGTCCCCTTTCCAATCCCTCTCTCGAGACAGTTTATTCCTCGAGACGGTTCCAATCAGGCACGTCTTTTCGAAGACGATAAGTCCTCTTTCCAATCCCTCTCTCAAGACAGTTTATTCCTCGAGACGGTTCCAATCAGGCACGTCTTTTCGGAGACGATAAGTCCCCTTTCCAATCCATCTCTCGAGACAGTTTATTCCTCGAGACGGTTCCAATCAGGCACGTCTTTTCGAAGACGATAAGTTCCCTTTCCAAACCTTCTCTCGAGACAGTTTATTCCTCGAGACGGTTCCAATCAGGCACGTCTTTTCGGACATGATAAGTCCCCTTTCCAATCCCTCTCTTGAGATAGTTTATTCCTTGAGACGGTTCCAAATCAGGCACGTCTTTTCGGAGACAATAAGACCCCTTTCCAATCCCTCTCTCGAGACAGTTTATTCCTCGAGACGGTTCGAGTAGCGAAAATACTCGCAAACACCACAACCGTTCGAGTAGTGGAAATACTCGTAAATAGGTCGATATAGGGAATTGCCAACAAACCCCTGTGTCACGACGACCGCCGTCAGAGTGGCGGAAACACTCAAAACCTAGGTCAATACCAGTACCTACTAGCCCACTTCGGTGCAAAATGACCGTTTTGCCCCTGGTGGGCCGGTCTCCTTTTCCGACCACACCGTCTCTGGGTATCAATCGGTAATCCTTTGAGACTACTTTTTATATTGTTCTCAACCTCCTTTAACCTTTCTGGATCATTCTGAGTTAGTTCCGGCTAACCCGGTACAAAATGACCATTTTGCCCCTAGTGGACCGGTCTTCTTTTTCGACCATACCGGCTCTGGGTATCAAATCGGTAATCCTCTGAGATTACTTCTTATAGTATTCTCAACCTTCCTCTTTCCTTTCGGATCATTCTGAGTCAATTCCGGCAAACTCGGTGCGAAATGACCGTTTTGCCCCTGGTGGGCCGGTCACCTCTTCTGACCACACCGACTCTGGGTATCAAATCGGCAACCTTTGGGAACATTCTAAATAATGTTTTCAAATCCCAAGTCTTCTTCCAGGACAGTCCAAGTCCGTCCCGGCAGCTTCCCGATCCGATTGACCGTTTTGCCCCTAAAGGCCCGGTCAACCGTTCCGACACATCCTATCCTCATTTTTCAAGTCAAATACCTCCAGGACACTATTTTAAGTGTTCTTGCTCTTTTCCAGCCTTCCGGGCCATTCCCGGTCTCTTAAAATCATTCCCAGACTTTCCGGAGTCACTCCTAGTGAAGCCAGGCTAAAAATTGCATGGTAGTCACTAGTACAGGCGCCCAAATCTAGTCAAAGATACGTTGCTTGCTGACCTTAAACATTTCCTAAATGGCTGGTGCCACTAGCAGTGGCGCCAAGCCAAAAAATGGCCTAGCGCCAGTGTAAAGTTTGGCCTGGCGCCACTACAACAGGCGCCAGTGTTGTCCAACCTCTATAAATACAGAGCCTCTTCCAACGTGAAAAGGATGCGTAAACTTAATCTAAAAATCCTATATTTCGATATACAGAGCTCGAGCACCTCCTAAACCCTAGCTTCCCTAGGTTTTTCAAACCCTAGCCACCATACACTAGCCTCCTAAACCCTAGCCTCCTATACACTCATACACTAACCTTCAACCCTCCTTCGAAGACTTGAAGAGTTGCAATCTAAAGTTTGAAGATTGAAGGCGGCTCTTGAAGATTGAAGACGAAGATCAAGACGAAGACCGAAGAAAGCAAGGCGTGCAAAATAAATAAGATACAAGGTAGGTTCTCCATTTTAATTTCTGCACTTCCTCCTCTCTCTTCTCTCTCCTAACCCACTTGGGTTTTCTCTATTTTAATCCCCCATCTCTTTCCCCCCCTTTCTTTGCATGCTTGAAACAAGGGGACTCCCGGTCCATGTGTAGGATTAGACTATTGGAGAGTCACCGTGTCGGGGGCTTTCTTCTAGTCTAACTAGAGACCACGTGGGTCTGGCCCCCTTGATTATGTGGTGAAACCTTAACCTTTTATGTTCACGACCCCAAAATTGCATTGTGCATATCATGGTCTTGCATCTTCCAAAAGCCGTTTTCAAAGTTGTTTGCAAAATCGTTTTCAAACTTGTTCTCAAAATTGCGTCAAAATCTCTTTTTCAAAAACTTGTTTTCAAAACCACAATCCTAGGGTGATTCTAGCTTTTTCACGGCTAAAGTTGCTTTAGGAAAGTGTTACATTTAAAGTGACCAACATGGTCCATATTTTCAACCCTCATTGTTTTCAAAACTGCTTCCCTAAAGTGGTTCTATCCCTCTTATGGCTAGAATCGCTTTAGAAAAGTGAGACGTTTTTATACCTTCTAAAAACTCTCTTTTCAAATCTCTCCTCCTAAAAATCTCTTTTCCAACATGCTTTCTAAAAGCTCCTCTTTTCAAAATTGTTTTCTAAAAACTCCTTTCAAAACTTTCCTTTTTCAACTCCTTTCCAAAACGCTCTCTTCAAAGTCCACTTTCCAAAAATGTTCCCTAGGGCTCTTTCCTAGAAAAACTCTCTCTAAAAACCTTTCCAAAAACTCTCTTTCCAAAATCTCCCTTCTAGAAACTCCCCTCTAGGATTTTCCTTTTAAAATCTTCGTTTCCAAAAACAACACCTTCCAAAAAACTCCTCTCTAGGATTCCCTTCTAAAAATCTTCGTTTCCAAAAACGCACCTTCCAAAAACTCTTTCCTTAGAGCCCAAGTCAAACCCTAGAACTCACAATTAGGAAACCCTAATGTTCTTTCCAAAAACATGGTTTTCAAACTTGCCCCAAACCTAAGTTTCCAAAACCTCTTGTTTCTACATCAAAACTATACATATTTCCAAAACCTCTTGTTTTTCTACACTAAAACTATACATATTTCTAAAACCTATTTTCTACGTCAAAATTATAGTTTTCCAAATCTAGGGTTTCTAAAAACTTCCCTTTCCAAATCCTTGCCAAATCCAATTTTCCCTTTAGGAAACCAAATCCAATCTCCCCGTTTAGGAAACTAGATCCTATCCTCCGTTTTTGAAAACAAAATCAAACCTTCCCTTTTAGAAACAAAATCTAATCCCCTCCTAATCCAAATATTTCCTAATTCAACTCCTTCCTAAACTCTTCCTTTCCTAAACCTTAAGTTTCCAAAACTTGAACATAAAAATCTTTCCTAAAATTTTAAAATTCAACCATTTCCTAATTCTACCTTCTTTTCAAATCTTAACTTTTCAAACCTAAGTTTTCAAATATTTCCTAAACTCGAACCTTTCGTAACCTCAAATCTTTCAAAACTTCCCTATTTCAAAACTTTCTAAATTCAAAACTTTTCCTACTTTCGAAACTTCTCTATTTCAAAACATTCCAAAATTCAAAACTTTCTTAACTTGAAACTTTCTAAATTCTAAACCTTTCTTAAACTAAACTTTTCCTAATTCAAAACATTTCTAAATTCAACACTTTCCTATTTCAAAACCTTTCTTAAAACGGAACTTCCCAATTTCTAAAAACTTTCCTAATTCAAAACTTCCTTAATTAGAAACTTTCCAAAAATGAAACTTTCCTAATTCAAAACTTTCCTAATTTCAAAACTTTCCTAATTCAAAAACTTTCCTAAAATAACACTTTCTTAAAACGGAACTTTCCTAAATCGGACTTTTCCTAATTCGAACATTTCCTAAATCCAATCTTTCTTAAACTCTCGAGTCTTTCCTAAGTTTCATCTTTCCTAAGTCTAGGTTTTCTAAAACCAAGTCTTTCAAAATCAAATCTTTTCAAATCTTCCAATCAAAGTTTAATTTCTCAATCTTCCAATTCAATTTCTAATTCAACTCCTTCTTCCAATCCAACCTTCTATTTTTAATCGGACTCTTGTTCGAACTACGACTGACCTGATTCTTCCAAAAGGATACATAGGCAACCTTCATAGGTGCGGTTACAATTTCTTTCAAATTTCAAATTCTACAACTTCTTTCAAATTTCAAATTCCTCCACATTTTTCAAATCTCCAATTCTATAATTTTCTTCCATCTCCAATTCCATATCTATCTCAAGTTTCCAATTCCAAAAATCTATTTTCAAATCTTTATTTCCAATTTCTAAAACTTTCCAATTTCAAATTTATCTCTTCAAATCTCTTTTAAATCAAATCAATTTCTTTTCAAATCTATTTCCAAATCTATTTTTCAATTCTCTTTTCTTACACATGCATATCATGCATCATGTTAGTTTCTTTTCAAACATTATTTTTCAAAGTGAATAGGATTGGACATTGGATTAGTTGAAGACTCTCATAGGTGAATCTAGGGTAGATTGACATGTAGGTACCGAAAGGGCGGGGTAGAGTGATGTCTTAGTGCGTCTTCCCTACACGTAACCAACCTCCGAACCTAGATCACTGATTTCAAAGACCAAAAGGAGTTATTTTTCAAAAAGGGCTAAATGTTTTCTAAAGGTTGCCAAACAACCTGTTTTCTTAAAAACCCTCTCTTGAGGTGGTATTTTCAAAAACCTTTTTTCGAAAACCCTAAGTATAGTCTTCAGATTATTCTTAGTTTTTAGGTGTCCTAACTCACCTTAATCAAGTTAGTTGGTGACTCCAAATCTTTTTCAAAAGCCCTTTATTCAAATCCATTTTCAATTCAAACCTAGTCGCACTCATTCTTCCAGGAGGGTGAGTTCTAACAAGAGAGTACAGCATTTTTTCCGCTTGTGTGAGTATTCCTCGAGTGCGAAAAATCTGGGCGCGACAAGTCACTATCAAGCTTGTTCTACAAAAAATGATGCCTTGGCCCTAGGCACTGATCCTTCAACATCAGCTTATCTTCCTTAAGTAGCATTAGACAAAACATTGGTAAATTAGACCGCCTTTCATATTCCCAGACCCTAAAGGCTTTGGTAAAGCCTACAGGAGAAACCCCTTGATTTCAACTTATCAAAGTATCGTGTGAATATCAAGTACATAATGGGCTAATCTGAAATAAATGACTCTTGATCATAAAATGCTTTATTTGTTACGCTAAAATCTTTTTCTGAAAAACTAAACTTGCAAGGTATCCAACGCTTGGCATCTTTTGACCCTAAAAACTTCCAGACGTCCTCTACAGACTCGGCCTCCCCGACTCTATCATTACAGATAATGCAAGCATCCTTAAAAATGAAACAATGGCAAAACATCGTTAAACCTTCCAGATCAATCCCCATAACTCGGCATCCTACCATCCATAAGCAAACAGAACCATTAAAGCAGCAAAATAAAAAGCATCTAGAGAATCCCTCGCAAGAAAAATGACAACCACAAGGATTAACACTAGCAACTATCCTTTACATTAATGGCATATAGAAGCCTAATCAGAATCTCAACTGGGGCACCGCCATTCTCCTTGGTCTAAAGCAACGAGGTAGTCCTACTAGTTAAAGTAGAAATCCTCTCTCTTGGAGTTCTCATGGGAATTCAACTCATTGAAGCAGACTGGCTCAAAAACCGGTGTAAACAACTTTGCCTCCTAGAAGAAAAGAGAATGGCAGCTATCTACCATGACCAAGGTTATTAAGGATGCATCGCCAGATCCTTCAACGCTAAAGTCAAGTCCCGCCAGTTCAAAAAAATGGATCTTGTTCGTAAAAATATATTTTCAAGTTAGCAGAAAACCCAAGGCAAGTTCGACCCCAACTATGAAGAAGAGCATTGATCCTAGTAGAAGCGGAAGAAGAAATCTTTGCAGCACTCTTCAACTCAAATTAGGTAAAATACTACTATGTGTAATCAAAGACTTAGACAGAGTAATGATAGTAATGATTGAAATGAAGAGAGGCCCTCAATTCCTCTACCGTACAGTTAAAAGCATCCCTTTGCAAAACCCAGTTGAGCCAATTACTTTCTTTCAAAAAAACCCAACCTAGTGATCACCACCCACAATGTGTCGAGACAGAGTAAATAGGAAAAGGGAAATAAAAAAATGGATAAAGGTTTAAGGAGTACCCAAAAAAAATCTCAAACTTGAAATAAGAGAGTCACTACTGCAACAGAGAGAATACTGACCTTTTTAGGAATTACAGAAAATAATCATAAATAGCATGACCCCAAGGACATAGTGAAAACCCGAAAAGACACTGTGGGTAAAAAGGTAGAGGCATGGCAAGATACAAAAATTGTCAAGCTAGTGAAAATGTATAAGAACACCATAGTGCAAAAGTAACAGATTAAAAAAAAATGTCATCAGGAAACACAAGAGCCGGGATAGGTCCATAAATAGAATGGGAGAGTGAAAAAATAACAAGGGGAAAGAAAGTGAGTAGTAATAAAAAAGATAGAAAAGAAGAGTCAAGCTGTCAAAGGTGATCATAGGTCTTAAAAGCCAAGTACAAGCAAAATATTTTGAGCCTTTATCGTTTCCTTTCAAATACCCCATTAACCTAGCCGACATTACAGCCCAGAATAAAGAGCTTTCGGATTGGTCATTATTGTCCTTGCCCTTCCATGAAAGATTACACTAGAAAATGCTTTATCTGGTAAAAATTTCAGCTCAACTCTAGGCTCAATATCAAAGGTAACATCAATAATCTTCAACCAAAGCAACAACTTTAGTTAGCAACAGATTCCATCATCAATCATTCTTCTAAATCAAAGTGTTCAACGCTTTTATTCTCATTCAGCAAAGAGTCATCTTCATCGGCATCAATGAGAGAAATCAAAAGAAAAATCATGGCCTAAGGACATAGTGAAACCCTTCCAGGCGCTATGGGTAAAAGAATAGGGTCATGGCAAGATATGAAACTAACGACGCAGAAAAAATCCAAAAATAGGCGCTGACATGCAAAAATAGTAGAACCGGCATCTGTGACAACCCACAAGGGCACGGGTGGCAAAAATAGTTTAAATGAGAGAAAAAAACAAAAGAAAAGAAAAGTGCTACATCTCCCGATCAGCAGTCTAAGCAGCACCAACAAGACGACCTTAGCAAAGCAACAAAATCTCACGCCTCAACAATGGGTCAAGAGATACCAACTTGTAGAAAACCTGCATTGGTAACAAATTTCTAAACTCAGCATGGCAAAGTAATAGGCATGAATATCTTGAGTCATTTGTTAAAGATTAGTCTGTTACATCTTGACATTACTAACGAAATACTGAGATAGGTATAAATTCAAATGGCATCTCTCTAAGCTTTCTCAAGTCCCAAGTTGTTTTCAAGCCCAACATCCTGATGTTGCAACCTGACAAAGTTCAGTACCCAGCCAGCCAGAGCATTCAACTACATGGAGCATCCAGCTATTCAAATCATCTAGAGATCCAGAATATCTAATCATCCATGGATATTCAGCTATCCAGAGCATCTAGCCATCCAGAATACAACCCAACTGGGGCAGGTCTGAAGCCCAAAGTCTCCAGCATAGCTTAACTTAAAAGAAGTCCATTTTAGCAACCCACATTAGCCAGTCATCACCAAAGAAATTCTCTGACTCCATAAGGCATGTCCCCTTATACTACACAGCTTAGTGATCCCAACGTCTCAGTCTTTTGATGTCCAACACACTACTAGATCCTTTGTAAATTGACCTGAGTCAACCGATTTTAACTCAATCAGTAAGTCAACATAGCTCCTAGATAAGAGCCTAAACTATCTGCAACCCTCTTGGATAAGAGATTAAACTATCTATGCTACTCCTAGACTGCTCCCCTTAGCTAACGGAGCAGACCCTGGTAGCCTGAGCCATAATCCTGCCCTCCATAACTAACAAGAAGTAGAGAATGGGGCAAAGACCCACCCTTGACCTCCCCAATCAACTTTAATTAACCTCTTTCAAACTATGAAAACTGGGGCAATGCCCTACCTTATACCTCCCATTCAATTTCAAACTAGTTGATAAATTCAAGAAGAACCGACCAATGATCTTTGACCTTCCAGATACCTCAAACTTTTCAAAAAGAAGCCTCACCCCCTCTAAAAACAAACTCAAGATGTTCGACTTCAGAGCACAACAACCCCTTAGAAGATATGTCAACAGAAATCCTGCCATGATGAGCGAAAGTGGAACTTAACAACCAAGCATCAAGCATTTCAGTCTCTAGATATCTCAATCAAAGAGGCCACAAATGTTTCCTCCTCTAACAAGTATGAAAAAACCTCTCATGATTTCTTAGTCTCAAATCATCTCCAAAGCCTCTCAATAAAGCAAAGGTATGATTCTTACCAAATTAAATCAAAATCTTTCAAAAGTGAAGGTTCTTGCATTCAAATTTAAAATTTCAAAAAAAAAAAAAAAGTTTTCAAACTTTTTATCTATCATAAGTTTCCATTCCAAATTCAAAATCCATTTTAAAACGAAGGCTCTGGCTTTCTTTCAAACTCAAAAGCATCTACAAGTTCAAACGTTCTCATATATTCTCCACAAAAAGTTTCAGGTTCAATTTCAATTTCAAAATCGATTTCAAAGTTGAAAGTTGAAGCTTCCTGTCAATTTCAAAAATTATTTCTCAAAATTTCAAAATGTTTTCAAAGTTTATTTACAAAAAGTTTCAACTTTCAATTTCAAAAAAGATCAAAGCTATTGCTTTCTTCCAAATTCAAAATCAATTTTCAAAAGTCAAATAAGTTTTTTTTTTAAAAAAAGCTTCAAGTTTCAAGTCAAAGTGTATTTCCTAAGGGTTTTGCTTTAAAAAAAAACCAAAAGTTTAAATTTCAAGTCAAAATGAATTCTTTACACATTTTGTCTTCAAAAATTCAAATTTTGAGTCAAAATGAATTTTTTTATAGATTTTGTCTTCAAAAATTCAAATTTCGAGTCAAAAGGAATTTTATATACATTTTGTCGTCAAAAATTCAAATTCCAAGTCAAAACGAATTTTCTATACATTTTGCCTGACAAAATTAATTTTCTACACATTTTGTCCAAGTTTCAAATGAAAATGGTTTCTAAACTTTTTCTTACTAAAAGTTTATTTCAAATCAATCTCAGTTTTCTAAACTTTTTTCCTTCAAAAGTTTATTTCAAAATCAATTCATAAGGTTTCTTAACTTTTCCTTCCAAAAGTTATTTCAAAATCAAGATCCTTTCAAAATCAACTTTTAAAAGTTTTATTCAAAATCTATTTCAAAGATTTACTAAGCCTTACCTTCAAATGGTCTCTATTCCAATCAAGCTTCAACGTTTTTCAAACCTTTTCCTGTAAAAAGTTTTTATCAATTTAAAAGTTCTCTAAATTTGAAATCCATTTCAAATTTTTCCAGACTTTTTCCTTTCATAAGTCTTATTTGAAATTCACTCCATACGTTTTTCAAAAAGTTGTTATTCAAAATTAATTTTCTAGGTTTTCAAAGTTTTTCCTTCAAAAAGTCTTATTCGCAATCCAATTAAGAAATTTTCCAACCTTCTAAAAGTTCTATTCAAAATCCAATTCAAAGGTTTGCTAAAATTTTCCTTCAAAAGTTTTCAATCAATCCGGGGTTTTCTAAACTTTTTCCTTCAAATAGCTTTATTCAAATTCCAAGGTTTCGTAAACTTTCTCCTTTAAAAAGTCCATTTTAAAATCAATTTTCAAGGGTTTCCAAAATTTTCCTTCAAAATTTTTGTCAATTTCTAGGTTTTTTTAAACTTTTCCTTCAAAAGTTTTATTCGGAACTTATTTCAAGGTTTTCTAAACTTTTCTGTCAAAAAGTTTTATTCAAAATCGAGTTTCGAGGTTTTCTAAACTTTTTTTTTTTTTCAAAACGTTTGAATTCAAAGTCCCACCAAGTTTATCGAGGTCTCCTCTGCCAAAAAAGTCCCACTCTCAAATGTTTTATCTTTTTCCTTTAAAAATATTCTATTTCAAAAGTTTCCAACTATTTCTTCATTTCAAAAAAAATTTCAGCCAAGTTTCTCAAGGTCTTCTCTGCCAAAAAGGCTCCACGCTCAAAGGTTTTATCTCTTTTTCCTTCAAAAAAAAATTGTTCAAAAAAAAAAAAATACCCTCTGGGTTTAACTTCAAAAACACTCCCTGGTTTTTCAAAACTTTTTCCTTCAAAAAGTTTAATCTTAAAAGCATTTCTCAGGTTTCTCGAGCTTTATCCTTCAAAAACTCCGTTCTAAAAATTGTTCCAAAGGTTTTCAAACTTTCTTCCTTAAAAAGTTTCATTCCCAAAAACATTTCGTAGGTTTCCTGAGCTTTTTCCTTCAAAAGTCTCGTTTTCAAATTTTTTGAGTTTTCAAGCTTTCACCTCAAAAAGCCTATTTTCAAAATTCTAGGTTTTTAAACTTTTTTCTCAAAAGTTTTGTTCTAAATTTCAAAGGTTTTTCAAAACCCTTCTAATTCAATTCCAAATCAATCCATTTCAGAAAGCGATTTCAAAATCATTTCAAACAATCAATTTCAATTTCAAAAAAAAAAATCATCTTCAATTTTAAAGTATCAACTTCAAAAACCCTGAATCTCCCTCAAGGAGTGTCATTCCAAAATCATTTCAAAATCAAGTTTTTAAAATTTCAAATTTCAAAAATCCAGACAATCTAGCTTTCAACCTCAAAATTCAAAATTTCAACTACTCTAGTCATCAAAAACCTTCTAATTTCCATCCATCTGATCGCCTCGCGATCAACATAGGACCCTTACTATATCATTTTCTGCCTTCGACAAGTAAAGACAGAAAGAGAGGGACCACTGTGAGCACCCCATTATTAACCGCTCAGTAATCTCCAGCTCAACCAGACTCACATTCAAACCAACACAAACACACTCAGGCCCAAACTGGCTCTCTAAACTCAATTTAGTCAATCAACCGCTTCATGTACCCGTTAGGCCCAATAGAAGCAAAATAACCGAAAATGCCCTTAGTGCATTGTCGCGCTCAGATTTTTCGTACTCGAGGAATATACACACAAGCGGAAAAAATACTGTACTCTCTCGTTAGAACTCACCTTCCTAGAAGAATGAGTGCGACTAGGTTTGAATTGAAAATTTGATTTGAATAAAAGGCTTTTCGAAGACAATTTGGAGTTGTCACCTAACTTGATTAAGGTGAGTTCGGTCACCTAAAAACTAAGCACAATCCGAAAACTACACTTAGGGTTTTTGAAAAGATTTTGGAATTACCTCCTCAAGAGAGGGTTTTTAAGAAAACAGGTTGTTTGGAAACCTTTGAAAAATATTTAAACCCTTTTTTGAAAATAACTCCCTTTTTTTAAAATAACTTCATTTTGGTCTTTCGAAAATAGTGATCCTAGGTTCGGAGGTTGGTTACGTGTAGGGAAGACGCATGTCGCACCCAGATTTTTCGCACTCGAGGAATACACAAACAAGCGAGAAAAATGTTGTACTCTCTTGTTAGAACTCACCCTCCTAGAAGAATAAGTGCGACTAGGTTTGAATTAAAAGATTGGTTTGAATAAAGGGCTTTTGAAAAAGATTTGGAGTCGCCACCTAACTTGATTAAGGTGAGTTAGGTCACCTAAAAACTAAGAATAATCCGAAGACTACACTTAGGGTTTTGAAAAACAATTTTGAAAATATCTCCTCAAGAGAGGGTTTTTAAGAAAAACAGGTTGTTTGGCAACCTTTGAAAAACATTTAGCCCTTTTTAGAAAAATAACTCCTTTTGGTCTTTGAAAATAGTGATCCTAGGTTCGGAGGTTGGTTACGTGTAGGGAAGACACACTAAGCCAAAACCCTACCCCGCCCTTTCGGTACCTACATGTCAATCTACCCTAGATTCACCTATGAGAGTCTTCAACTGACTATGGTTCAATCCTATCCACTTTGAAAGACAATGTTTAGAAAAACATGATGCATGATATGCAAGTGTAAGGAAAGAGATTTGAAAAATAGATTTGGAAAGAGATTGATTTGAAATTGATTTGATTTGAAAATAGATTTGAAGAGATGGAATTGAAATTGGAAAGTTTGAAAATTTGGAAATAGAAATATGGAAATAGAAATTTGAAATTGAAATTTTGAAAATAGATTAGAATTTGAGATTTGAAAAATGTTGTGGACTTTGAAACTTGAAAGAAATTGTGATCGCACCCATGAGGGTGGAATTGAAAGTTTGAAAAGTGTTGTGACCGCACCTATGAAGGTTGCCTACGTATCCCTTTGGGGGAATCAGGTCAGTCGTAGTTTGGACAAGAGTCCGATTGAAAAGAGATTGATTTGAAAGAAAGAGATTGAATTAGAAATTGGATTTGATTTGAAATTAGAAGAGGAGATTGGAAATTGAAATTGAGAAGGTTGGACTTGCTTTGGAAAGATTGATTTTGGAAAGACTTGGTTTTAGGAAACCTAGACTTAGGAAAGAGACTTAGGAAAGACTCGAGATTTTAAGAAAGATTGGATTTAGGAAAGGTTCGAATTAGGAAAGGTCCGATTTAGGAAAATTCCGTTTTAGGAAAGTGTCATTTTAGGAAAATTTTCAAATTAGGAAAGGTCCGATTTAGGAAAGTTTCGAATTAGGAAAGTTTCATTTTTGGAAAGTTCTGAATTTTGAATTAAGAAAGTTTTCAAATTAGGAGAGTTTTGAAATTAGGAAAGCTTTGAATTAGGAAATATTTAGATTTTGAGTTTTAAAAATTTAGGAAGAATTGTTATGTTCAAGTTTTGAAAACTTAAGATTTAGGAAAGTGGAGGATTAGGAAGGATGTGAATTAGGAAAGATTTGGATTAGAAAGAGGTTGGATTTGGTTTCTAAAAGCAAAGGTTTGATTTTGTTTCCAAAAACGGAGGATTGGATTTGGTTTCCTAAACGGAAATATTTGATTTGGTTTCCTAAAGGGAAGATAGGATTTGGCGAAGATTTGAAAAGGGAGATTCTAGAAACCCTAGATTTGAAAAATGTAGTTTCGACGTAAAAAATAGGTTTTGGAAACATGTATAGTTTGGATGTGAAAACAAGAGATTTTGAAAACCTAGGTTTGGGGCAAAGTTTGAAAACCATGTTTTTGGAAAGAAAATTAGGGTTTCCTAATCGTGGGTTCTAGGGCTTGACTTGGGCTCTAAGGAAAGAGGATTTTTGGAAAGTGCGTTTTTAGAAACGAAGGTTTTCTAGAAGGGAATCCTATGGAGGAGTTTTTGGAAAGTGAATTTGAAGATAGAGTTTTTGGAAAAAGATTTTAAAGAGAAGGAGTTTTTGGAAAGTGTGTTTTTGGAAACAAAGATTTTAGAAGGAAAATCCTAGAGGGTAATTTCTAGAAGGAAGATTTTGGGAAGAAAGTTTTTAAAAAGATTTTTAGGGAGCGTTTTTCTAGGAAAGAGACTTAGGAAACGTTTTTGGAAAGTGGACTTTGAAGAGAGCGTTTTGGAAAGAGGTTGGAAAAGGGAGCTTGGAAAAATAGATCTTTGGAGGGAGTTTTTGAAAACAATTTTGGAAAGAAGAGTTTTTCGGAAAGTATATTGAAAAAGAGATTTTTAGGAAGAGATTTTTGAAAAGAGAACTTTTTGGAAAGTATGAAAACGTCCCACTTTCCTAAAACAATTCTAGCCATAAGAGGGCTAGAACCACTTTAAGAAAGTGGTTTTGAAAACGACAAAGGTTGAAAATATGGACCATGTTGGTCACTTTAAATGTAACACTTTTCTAAAGCAATCCTAGCCATGGAAAGGCTAGAATCACCCTAGGATTGTGGTTTTGAAAACAAGTTTCTGAAAAAGAGATTTTGATGCAATTTTGAAAACAAGTTTGAAAACGAGTTTGAAAACGAATTTTGAAAGATGCAAGATCATGGTATGCACAATGCAATTTTGGGGTTATGAACATACAAGGCTAAGGCTTCACCACATAATCAAGGGAGCCGTACCCACGTGGTCTCTGATTAGACTAAAAGAAAGCCCCCGACACGGTGACTCTCCAATAGCCTAATCCTACACATAGACAGGGAATCCCCTTGTTTTAAGTATGCAAATAAAGGGGGGGAAAGAGATGGGGGATTAAAATAGAGAAAACCCAAGTGGGTTAGGAGAGAGAAGAGAGAGGGGGGAAGTGTAAAAATTTAAATAGGGAGCCTACCGTATGTCTTGTTTATTTTGCACGCCTTGCTTGTCTTCGATCTTCGGTCTTCATCTTGATCTTCGTCTTCAATCTTCAAGAGTTGTCTTCAAGCTTTAGATGGCAGCTCTTCAAGTCTTCAAAGGATGGTTGAAGGTTAGTGTATGAGTGTATAGGGGCTAGGGTTTGGAAAACCTAGGGAAGCTAGGGTTTTGGAGGTGCTCGAGCTCTGTATATCGAATTATATGATTTTTTGTTTGAGTTTGCAGATCCTTTTCACGTTAGAGGAGGCTCTGCATTTATAGAGGTTAGACAACATTGGCGCCTGTTGCAGTGGCGCCAGGCCAAATTTTACACTGGCGCCACTAGGAATGGCGCCAGGCCATTTTTTGGCTTGGCGCCACTACTAGTGGCACCAGCCATTTAGGAAATGTTTAAGGTTAGCAAGCAACGTATCTTTGACTAGATTTGGGCGCCTGTACTAGTGACTACCATGCAATTTTTAGCCTGACTTCACTAGGAGTGACTCCAGAAAGTCCAGGAATCATTTGAAGGAGCCGAGAATGACCCGGAAGGCCGAAAAGGAGCAGGAACACTTAAAATAGTGTCCTGGAGGTATTTGACTTGAAAAATGAATTCGAAATGTGTCAGAAGGGTTGACCAGGCCTTTAGGGGCAAAACAGTCAATCGAACCGGGAAACTTCCGGGACGGACGTGGACTGTCCCGGAAGAAGACTTGGGATTTGGAAACATTATTCAGAATGTTCCCAAAGGTTTCCAGTTTGATACCCAGAGCCGGGGTGGTTGGAAAACGTGACCGGCCCACCAGGGGCAAAACGGTCATTTTGTACTGGGATGGCCAGAACAGACTCAGAATGATCCGAAAAAGTAAAGGAAGGTTGAGAATACTATAAGAAGTATTCTCGGGAGGTTACCGGTTTGATAACCAGAGCCGGTGTGGTCGGAAAAGGAGACCGGCCCATCAGAGGCAAAACGGTCATTTTGTACCGAGTTGACCGGAACTGACTCGGAATGATCTGAAAAGATAAAGAAGGGTTGAGAGTACTATAAAAAGCAGTCTCAGAAGGTTACCGGTTTGATACCCAGAGCCGGCGTGGTTCCCGGGGCGTTCGGATGCCTAGGGGCAAAATGGTCATCTTGACCGAAAAGTCTCAGAAAAGGTCCAAAGGGTAGTTTGGTCATTTTTCACCAAAGTGGGCTAACAGACACTGGTGTTGACCTGGGTTTTGAGTGTTTCCGCCACTCTGACAGTGGTCGTCGTGACACAGGAGTTTGTTGGCAATTCTCTATATCGACCTATTTGTGAGTATTTCCGCTACTCTAACGGTTTTGTGAGTATTTTCGCTACTCGGACCGTCTCGAGGAATAAACTGTCTCGAGAGAGGGATTGGAAAGGGGACTTACCGTCTCCGAGAAGACGTGCCTGATTTGGAACCGTCTCGAGGAATAAACTCTCTCGAAAGAGGGATTGGAAAGGGGACTTACCGTCTCCGAGAAGACGTGCCTGGATTGGAACCATCTCGAGGAATAAACTGTCTCGAGAGAGGGATTGGAAAGAGGACTTACCATCTCCGAGAAGACGTGCCTGGATTGAAACCATCTCGAGGAATAAATTATCTCGAGAGTGGGATTGGAAAGGGGACTTACCATCTTCGAAAAGACGTGCCCAAGTTGGAACTGTCTCGAGGAATAAACTGTCTCGAGAGTGGGATTGGAATGGGGTCTTACCGTCTCCGAAAAGACGTGCCTGGATTGGAACCGTCTCGAGGAATAAATTGTCTCGAGAGTGGGATTGGAAAGGGGACTTACCGTTTCTGAAAAGACATGCCTGAGTTGGAACCGTCTCGAGGAATAAACTGTCTCGAGAGAGGGATTGGAAAAGGGTCTTACCATCTTCGAAAAGACGTGCTTGGTTGGAACCGCCTCGAGGAATAAACTGTCTCGAGAGTGGGATTGGAAAGGGGACTTACCGTCTCCGAGAAGACGTGCCTGGATTGGAACCATCTCGAGGAATAAACTGTCTCGAGAGTGGGATTGGAAAGGGGTCTTACTGTCTCCGAAAAGATGTGCCTGGATTGGAACCGTCTCAAGGAATAAACTGTCTCAAGAGTGGGATTGGAAAGGGGACTTACCGTCTCCAAAAAGACGTGCCTGGATTGGAACCGTGTCGAGGAATAAACTGTCTCAAGAGAGGGATTGGAAAGGGGTCTTATCGTCTTCGAAAAGACGTGCCTGGTTGGAACCGTATCGAGGAATAAATTGTCTCGAGAGTCGGATTGGAAAGGGGTCTTACCGTCTTCGAAAAAACGTGCGTGAGTTGGAACCGTCTCAAGGAGTAAACTGTCTCGAGAGAGGGATTGGAAAGGGGACCTACCGCCTCCGAAAAGACGTGCCTAAGTTGGAACCGTCTCGAGGAACAAACTGTCTTGAGAGATTGATTGGAGTTGGATTTGGAAAGAAACAATGCCCCTAAGGGCATTTTGGTCATTTTGCCTCTATTTGGGCCTGGTGGGCCCCCGAAGCAATGGCCAGACGGGATTTGGACTTAGAAAATCAATTTCGATTAGAATACGCCTACAATGACTTAAAAACAAGTCTGGACGGAGTGTAGACTGCCGAACGGTCAAAAATGGGGTGCTTACAATGCACTAAGCCATCATCCTACCCCGCTCTTGCGATACCTACATATCTATTCACCCTAGATTCATCTATTAGATTCATCCAAAACTATCCACTTTAGAAAAGAATTTTTAGAAAAGAAATTGATATGATGCATGATATGCAAGTACAATAGAAAGATTTGATTTGGAAATAGATTTGAAAAGAACTTGATTTGATTTTAGAAAGAGAGATTTGAAAAGATAGATTTGATTTTGAAAGAAAGTTTTAGAGATTGGAAATAGAGATTTGAAAATAGAAATTTGGAATTGGAAGTTTGGAATAAATTATGAAATTGGAAACTTGGAAATAGTTATGGGAGTGGAGATTTGAAAAAGGTTGTGGAATTGGAGATTTGAAAAAAGTAATGACCGCACCCAAGAGGGTTGCTTACGTATCCTTTTTGAGGAATGAGGTCAGTCGTAGTTCGGACAAGAGTCCGATAGAAAATAGAATGTTTGATTTGAAAAAGAGATTTTGATTTGAAAAAGGGAATAGAGGATTTGAAATCAGGATTGAACTTCGACCTAGAATTGTATTTGAAAGAGGATTTGACCCTTGAAAGAGAATCTAGACTAGATTTGGAAAGATAGAGTTTTGGGAAACGTAGACTTAGGAAAGATGAGATTTAGGAAAGACTTAAGGTTTAAGAAAGATTTTACTTGACTGTTGGACTTGGAAGATTAGGCAAAGATTGGATTTAGGAAAGGCTTGAATTAGAAAAGTTTCAAATATGAAAGTTCCATTCTAGGAAAGTTTTCATTTTAGGGAAGTTTTCAAATAAGAAACGTTTCGTTTTAGGAAAAAGGAACATTTTCGAAATAAGAAAGTTTTGAAATTGGAAAGTTTTGACTTAAGAAAGTTTTGGATTCAGAAAGTTTTGAAATTTAGAAAGTTTAGGATTTAGAAAGATTTGAAATTTGAGTTTTAGAAATGCTTGAGATTAGGAAAGGTTTAAGTTTAAGAAAGGTTTGAAAACTTAAAGTTTAAGGAAAGATTTGAAAGTTTAAGTTTTGGAAACTTAAGATTTAGGAAAGTATGAGATTAGGAAGAATTTGAATTAGGAAAGATTTGGAGTTGGAAGGATTGAGATTCTTATTTCCTAAAACAAGGGATTGAATTTTGTTTCTAAAAGAGGTGTTTTGATTTTATTTCCAAAAACAAAGGATTGTTTCTAGTTTCCTAAAGGAGAAGATTGGATTTGGCATGAATTTGGTAGGTGAAGTTTTTAGAAATCCTAAATTTGGAAGACTATAGTTTTGATGTAGAAAACAGGTTTTGGAAACCTAGGATTTAGATGTAAAGAAGGAGATTTTGGAAACCTAGGTTTTGAGGCAAGATTGAAAATCATGTTTTAAGAAAGGAAATTAGGGTTTCCTAACCGTCGGCTCTAGGGTTTAACTTGAACTCTAAGAAAAGAGATTTTTGAAAAGTGAGTTTTTGGAAGGAAATCTTAGGAAGGAGTTTTTGGAAAATGAATTTTGAAGAGAGAGTTTTTGAAAAAGGATTTTTGGAAAGAGTTTTTCTATGAAGGAGTTTTGGAAAGAGTTTTTAGAGATTCTAAAGAATGTTTCTAGAAAGTGAATGTTAAAGAGAACGTTTTGGAAAGGAGTTTTTAGGAAAGTGAGTTTTGTGAAGGGAAGTTTTAGAAAACAACTTTGGAAAGGAATTTTGAAAAGGAGACTTGAAGAGAATTTTTAGAAACTGTATTAGAAAAGAGATTTTTTGTAGAAAAAGAGATTTGAAAAGAGAGTTTTTAGAAAGTTTATAAAATATCTCGCTTTCCTAAAGCGATTCTAACCATAACAATGCTAGAACCACTCTAAGATAGTGATTTTGAAAATAACAAGGATTTGAAAATATGGACCATATTGGTCACTTTAAATGTAACACTTTCTTAAAGCAACCCTAACCATGAAAAGGGTAGAATCAACTTAGGATTGTGATCTTGAAGACAAGTTTTGGAGAAGAAGATTTTAACACAAACTTTGAAAGCGATTTTAATGCAAGTTTTAAAAACAAGTTTGAAAATGGATTTTAGAGAGATGCATGATCATGATATGCACAATACAAGTTGGGGTCATGAACATATAAGGTTAAGCCTTCACCACATAATTAAGGAGGTCGAACCCACGTGGTCTCCGGTTAGACTAATAGAAAGCCCCCAACACGGTGACCTTTAATAGCCTAATCCTACACATGGACCGAGAAGTCCCTTATTTTAAGCATACAAGAAAGGGGGGGAAGAAGATGGGGGATTAAAATAGAAGAAAATCCAAGTGGGCTAGGAGAGAGAAGAGAAAGGGAGAAATTGCGTAAACGTAAAAAGAAAGCCTACCTTGTATCTTCTTATTTGCTTGCTTTTATTTGCTTGTTTTGCTTCGGTCTTTGCTTTTGCTTTGCGTCAGTCTTCAAGGGCTTGTCTTGACCTTCGGGAGCTTTGTGTTGCAGCACTTCAAGTCTTCAATGGAGGCTTTGGAGGCTAGTGTAGGAGTGTATAGGAGTGTATGTAAGTGTATGGGAGTATATGAGAGCTAGGGTTTGTATATGGGGGCTAGGGTTTGGAAAACCTAAAAAAGACTAGGGTTTAAGGAGGCTACGAGCTCTGTATATTGAAGAGGAGAGTTTTTAGACTGAGTTTGCAACCTTTTTCACCCTGAAAAAGGCTCTATATTTATAGAGAGTGGAATGACCCAGCGCTTATTGCATTAGTGCTAGGCAAAAAATTCTTCTAGCGCCACTAGGAGCGGCGCCAGGCCAAAATTTGGCTTGGCGCCACTAGTAGTAGCGCCAGCCACTTCGGAAGGTTTTAAGGTCTGTAAACAACGTATCTTCAGAAGATTTGGGCGCCTATACTAGTGACTAGCATGCAATTTTTAGCCTGGCTTCACTAGGAATGACTTTGAAAAGTCCGAGAAGGATTTAGAGGATCGAGAATGGCCCGGGAGGCCGAAAAGGAACAGGAACCCTTAGAATAGAGTCCCGGAAGTATTGGACTTGAAAAATGATGACGAGATTTGTTAGAAGGGTTGACCAGGCCATTAGAGGCAAAATGGTCAATCGGACCAGAAAGCTACCGGGATGGACTTGGAATATCCCGAAAGAAGACTCAAGACTTAGAAACACTACTTAGAATGTCACAGGAGGTTACCAGTTTGTTACCCAGAGTCGGTGTGGTCGAAAGAAGCGGCCGGCCCACTAGGGACAAAACAGTCATTTTATACCAGGTTTGCCGGAACTGACTCGAAATGACTCGAAAAGGTAATGGAAGGTCAGGAATACTATAAGAAGCATTCTTGGGAGGTTACCAGTTTGATACTCAGAGCCGGTGTGGTTTCCAGGGTGTTTAGATGCCTAGGGGCAAAATGGTCATCTTAACCGAAATGTCTCAGAATTGGCCCGAAACTGACTAGAAGGCACCTAATCATGCCGAATTGTCTTTAAGACAATCTTCGAAGGGTGGACTTATCGTTTTGAGGACTTAGATAATTTCTCAAGAAACGTGCCAAAAATGGCCCTAGGGGCAGTTTGGTCATTTTTTACCAAAATGGGCTAGTAGGCACCGGTATTGACCTGGATTTTGAGTACTTCCGTCACTCTGACGGCGGTCCCATGATATAGGGGTTTGTTGGCAATTCCCTATATCAACCTGTTTGCGAGTGTTTCCGTCACTCTGACGGTTGTGATGTTTATGAGTATTTCCGTTACTCTAATAGGTCGCGATCATTCTAGAAACTGCCTAATCTTTGGAAGCTGCTAGGTGGACTTAGCGCCTGAGGAATCAACTTTCTCAGAAGGCGTGCCAAAACGGATATTTCTACATTGGCAGGCTAGCAAGGGCCAAAGGTGGACCGTTCTACCATCTTGGGGACTTGGAGTCTCGTCCCGGTCGACGGGTTTGAAGGGACTTACCGTTCCGAAGAGTTCACCCAGAAATGTGCCAGATTGGATGGTCTTACCACCTCGAGGAATCAACTTTCTTAAAAACTGTGCCGAATTTAATTGGAATTGGAATTGGAAAGGGGACTTACCGTCTTCGGAAAGACGTGCCTATTAGAATTGGACCGAACAATGCCCCCAAGGGCATTTTGGTTATTTTGCCACTATTTGGGCCTTAAGGGCCCGTGAAGCGATCGATTGACTGATTAGACTTGAAAAGTTGATTTAGATTGGAATACGTCCATATTGACTTGAATACAAGTCTAGATGGACTGGAGACTGCCGAGCGAGCAAAAATGGGGTGCTTAAAAGCATTACTTGGTCCAATTTAAGTTGGCACATCTTTTTAAAGATGGTAAGTCCCTATTTCGACCTTAATTCCAATTTCAATTACAGTCCAAGTCAATCAAACTCAATCCGGCCCGTCGTTTGAGAAAGTTGATCCCTCATACGGTAAATCCATCCAGTATGACACGTTTATTGAGAAAACTCTTCGAAACGATAAGTCATTTCAAACTCGTCAACCAGGACAAAACCCAAGTCCCCAAGATGGTAGAGCGGTTCACTTCTGGCACCTGCTAGCCCGCTAACATAGAATGTCCGCTATTCGGCATGTCGATCGGGAAAGTACGACGATAAAACCATCCAGCAGCTTCTCGAGATCAAGCAGTCACTAGAATTAACACGCACCGTTAGAGTGGCAGAAACACTCACAAACATCACAATCGTCAGAGTGGCAAAAACACTCGCAAATAGGTCAGCATTAGGAATTGCTAACAAACCAACTATGTCATGGGACCAAATATGCCTCTTGGCCGTGACACGTTTATCGAAGGATAGGATATCTTTGAAAACTAACTACTCACACACCATCAGAGTGGCAAAACTCGGGTGAACATCAATGCCTGTTAACCCACTCCGGTGAAAAATGACCAAACTACCCTTTGGGCCCTATTGGCACGCTACTCAAAAAAGTAGCTAAGTCCTCAAAGCAGTAAGTCTACCCTTCCAAGATTGTCCTAGTGACAAGCTGGCACGTTCAACTACCTTCCAGTCAGTTCCAGATCAATTTTGAGACTATCTGGTTAAAATAACCATTTTACCGCTAAGCATTCGATTGCCTCCAAGAACCACACCGGCTCTGGGTATCAAATTAGTTATCTTCTAGGGATGATTTAATAGTATTCCCAATCTTCTAGTACCCTTCCGAATCATTCCGAGTTCATTTCGGTAAACCTATTACAAAATGACCATTTTGTCCCGAGTGAGCTTTTCACCTTTTTCAACCATACCGGCTCTGGTTATCAAACCGGTTACCTCCGGAACACTCTTTTAGAGATTCCTGTCCATCCGCAGCCTTTCGAACCATTCCCGGACTTTTTGGGGTCACTCCTAGTGGAGCCAAGTTAAGAATTGCATGGTTGTCACTAGGACAGGCGCCCAAATCTTTTGCCTTGCATCCCAAGGATCAAAGATCTATTTATTGCCGCCTCAAAAGTTTCCCAAAGGGTCTGGCGGCACTAGTAGTAGCGCCAAGCCAAAAAATGTGGCATGGCGCCACTCCTAATGGCACCAAGCTTAGAAACCAACTGGCGCCAATGCAACAAGTGCCAGTTCCTATTCCAATTGCCTATGAATACAGACCTCCCTCTGTGTAAAAAGGATCTGCAAACTTAGTTCAAAAATGCTGTCTCTCTGAAAACAGAACTCAAATTCCCTCAAAACGCTAATTCTCTCAAGCCTCCTCAAACCCTAGCCTCCCAACACTCCATACACTCAAACACAAGCCTTTAAACATCCATTGAAGATCGAAATGTTGTATATTCAAGACTCTTAAAGGGAAGCAAACAAGGTAAACAAAGCAATCAAAGTAAAAAAAGAGACAAGGTAGGTTTTTTATTTAGTTTATGTAATCGCCCCTTTCTTTCTCTCTCCAAACCCACTTGGATTCTCTTCTATTTTAATCCTCATCTTCTACCCCATTTTCTTACATTCTTGAAATAATGGACCTCCTAGTTTATGCCCAGGATGGTCTTAAAGAGAATCACCGTGTCGGGAATTTTCTTTGAGTTTCCCCTAAGATGGTGTGGGTCTGGTCCCCCCTTAATTATATGGTGAAGTCTAACCTTATAAGTTCATAACCCTATTGCGTTGTGATTTTCATGTTCATGCATTACCTTCAAGGTTGTTTTCAAACTTGCATCAAAGTTCTCCTTCAAAACTTGCATTCAAAACCTCCTTCTTTCAAACTTGTTTTCAAAACCACAATTCAAAGATGATTCTAGTCGTTCTATGATTAGGGTCATTTTAAGAAAGTGATATGTTTAATGTGACCATCAAGGTCCAAAGTTTAGATTCAAACCTTAAATTATTTTTTAGTAAATTACAATTCTATTGTGATTCCAGCCATTCCATAGTTAAGATTGCTTTAGGAAAAGTGTTACATTCAATAGGATCATCATGGTCCAAATCTTGTTTTCAAACCCTAATTGTTTTCAAAATCGCAACCCTATAATGGTTCTAATCCCTTCATGGTTAGAATCATTGTAGGAAAGTGAGATATTCAAGAGACTTGCAAAAGTCTATATTCAAATCTTTCCAAAATAGTTTTTGAAAATCTACTTCCTAAAATGCTATATTCAAAGATCTACTTTCCAAAAACACTTTTCCTTGAACTCCAAGTCAAATCCTAGAATCCATGATTACGAAATCCCAATTCCATTTTTTTAAATCATGACTTTCTATTTGCCTCTAAATATAGATTTCCAAAACCCTTTTTCTACCAAATCACAGAATTCCAAAACTAAAACTTTCTAATTTCGAGTCAAATCAAATTTTCAATTGTGGAAACTAAATCAAATCCTCTATTTTTGAAAATAAAATCCAATCTTATGTTTTAGGAAATATTTTCTAATTTCAATATTTCTCAATTCCAAAACTTCCTTTTTCAAAACTTTTCAAAAAAAACAAAATTTTCCTTTTTCAATTGCAATCTAATCTTTTCAAGTGCTTTGCATGAATCTTAGGTCTTAGGATTGCCTAAATCCCAAGTTACTTCAATCCTAGGTCAAACATTTTCAACTCAACTTTCTAAATTCAACTTTTCAAAGCTTCCCAAATTCCAACTTTCCTAATTTCAAACTTTCAAATCTTATTTCCAAAATTCAAATTTTTCTAAGTTCAACATTTTTAAAATCAAAACTTTTCTAAAATGGATCTTTCTAAAATCAATTCTTTCTGAAATCAATTCTTTCCTAAGATGGAAACTTTTCTAAAATAGAATCTTCCTAATTCAAAGCTTTACTAAGTTCAAGTTTTTTAAATTCTAACTTTTCAAATTCTTCCAAATCAAATATTTTCAAATCAAGTCAAATCTTTACATATCTTTTCTAAATCAAGTGTTTCTAAATCAAATCAAATCATTTCCTAATCTTTCTTAAATCTGACTTTCCTAGTTTGAAACTTTTCAAAAATAGAATTTTCCTAAAATGGAACCTTTTTAATTCGAAACTTTCTAAAATCAAGCTTTTCCAAAACCAAACTTCACAATACATGTTTAAACCCTAGGTTACATAAACCTTAGAAGGCCAAAACCTAAAGTTCAACCCCTAACCTTAAGTTAAGAAGCTTCAAGTCTTTTCTAAAACTCAAATATAAATCAAGATGATTTTCAAATCCCAATTCAAGTCAAGACAACTTCAAAGTTCAATTCAAAGTCGATTTTAAGTACAAGTTCAATTTCAAATTCTCTAATCAAAGTTCAAAGTCAAACCTTTTCAAGTCAAACTTTTCAAAGACCTCAAAGTGTCTATTTTCAATCGGACTCTAAGTCCGAACTATGACTGACCTAATTCCCAACAAAAGGATACGTGGGCAACCCTCATGGGTTCGGTCACAATCTTTTACAAATCTTCAATTTTTACAACATTTTTCAAGTTTTCAATTTTCACAACATTTCTCAAACTTCAAATCCTCTTTTAAAATTTATTTTTAAAGTCAAATCATTTTCTTGCACTTACATATCATACATTATATTAAACTTTTTTTCAAAATTCTTTTCAAAGTAGATAGTATTGGACATTAGATAATCGAAGATTCTAAATGAGTGAACCTAGGGTAAAAAGACATGAAGGTACCGCAAGGGCGGGATAAGGTGATAGCCTAGTGCATCTTCTCTATACATAACCAATCCCTAGACCATAGATCACTGTTTTCGAAAGACCAAAACTGGAATCATTTTTCAAAAAGGCTTAAACGTTTTTCAAAGGTTACCAAACAACCTATTTTCTAACAAAACCCTCTCTTGAGAAAGTTTTCAAAATCTTTTTTAAAAACTCTAAGTTTAATCTTCGGATTACACTTAGTTTTGGGTGACCTAACTCACCTTAATAAAGTTAGGTGGTAACTCTAAACTTTTTTTACAAGCCCTTATTCATTAGAACTCATTCTTCTAGAAGGATGAGTTCTAATGACAGAGTACCGTATTTTTCTCACCTATTTTCTCAAATGTGAAAAATCGGGGTGTAACAAAATTGACATGTTCCACTTGTACTTTTCCTATTAATTATACTACCAGAAAACTCACCATCAGAATATCCAATCAAATCAAATAAGATATCTCTAAGATACCATAATTCTAAGTATTAAGTACCTTTCAAATATTTAAAAAAAAAAATTCACAGCATTCAAATGTGATTCTTTAGGGCAGGATTGAAAACGTACACACATGCAAAACTGAAAATTCCAATCATACCTATATATTTCTTTTCATTTACATCCTTACCATTTTCGTCCTTGTCAAGTTTTGAAAATGCACTCATTGGAGTTCCACTTTACTTTGTACTTTCTAATTCAAATCTCTTCAATAAATCATTTACATACTTTGATTGATTTATGAAGATTCCTTCTTTGGACTGCTTGATTTGGAGTCCAAGAAAATAATTTAATTCCCCCATCATGCTCATTTAAAATTCTTCTTACATACATTTAGCAAAATCTTGACACGTATTCTTAATAGTAGCATCGAAACTGATATCATCCACATATATTTGGACAATGAGAATGTCATTACTTATGATTTTAGTAAACAATGTAGTATCAACTTTACATCTCTTAAAACTATTGTCAAGCAGAAGCTTACTAAAAAGTCTATCATACCAAGCCCTAGAGGCTTATTTTAATCATATAAAGATTTAATAAGTCTAAATACATGATTTGGAGAACTATGATTTTCAAAACCAGGAGGTTGTTCAATATAGACTTCTTCAATGCTATAACCATTTAAGAAAGCACTTTTAACATCCATTTGATAGAGTTTAAAATCTTTAAAATATGCAAATGCGAGTAGCATGCGAATAGATTATAATCTAGCAACAGGAGCAAAATTTTCATTAAAATCTATACATTCTTCTTGGTTATAACCTTGGGATACTAATCTAGCTTTATTTCGAATAACTACTCTAGTTTCATTCATTTTGTTTCTAAATACCCATTTAGTTCTGATAACAGAGTGATCATTAGGTCTAGGTACTAGAGTCCATACTTGGTTTCTTTTAAATTGAGTAAGCTCTTCTTGCATGGCTAGTGACCAACTCTTATCATTTCAACCTCTTTAAAAGACTTAGGCTTTAATTGTGATAAGAAAACTAGATTACTACAAATGTTGTGAATAGAAGATCTACTTACACTACCTTTAGTTAACTCACCAATAATTTATTCTTTAGGATGAATCATGAGTATCTCCAGTCATTTGGTAGTTCAGATTGATCTTCCTTTGCTTGCTTTTCATTTTCTTGTTACTTATCATTTGAGCGTGCTCCTTGTGCATTTTGAGTAGGCTCACTTGTAAAATTCTCCTTGTTTTGGATATGCTCAAATAGATTTTATGCATGATCATCATTCACAGTATTCTTAGAGAAGACACTGTTAGATTCATCAAAAGCCACATGCACAGATTCTTCTACTATAAGTTTTTGTTTATTGTATACTCTATATGTTTTACTTGAAGTAGAGTAACAAAGGAATATAGCTTCATCAGATATAGCATCAAACTTTCCAAAATTATCCTTGTTATTATTCAAGACATAGCATTTACATCCGAAATCATGAAAATGACTAGTGTTGAGTTTTCTACCTTTCTAGAGCTCGTATGGTGTTTTATTCAGTGTGGGTCTAATTAAGGCACAATTCATAACATGACATACAATATTAACAGTTTTAGCTAAAAAATTTATTGGCAAGTTACTAGCACATAATATTGTCCTAGCAACTTTTTCAAGGATCCTATTTTTCCTTTCAATAACCCCATTTTATTGAGGTGTTCTATGAGCAGAAAAGTTATGATCAATAGTTTGCACATCATAATAATTATCAAACCCCAAGTTATTAAATTCTCTATCATGATTACTTCTAATACTAGAAATGATAGTCCCTTTTTCATTTTGGACTTTTCTACAAAATTTTATGAAGGTATGTAAAGCCTCATCTTTACTAGCAAGAAATAACACCCATGTAAGTCTAGAGAAATCATCAACTATAACATATGCATATAGTTTACCACCTAAACTGATTGTTCTAATAGGTCCAAACAAGTCCATACGCAAAATTTGTAAAGTTCTAGAGATAGAAACAACATTCTTTGATTTAAAAAACATTCTACTTTGTTTCCCTTTTTGACATGCATCATATAATTTATCGTTCTAAAATTTTAATTTAGGAAGACCAACAACAAGATCCTTTTTAGATAATTTAGAGATAAGATCCATACTAACATGTGCAAGTCTCCTATGCCACAACCAAGTATTATCATTCATAGTAGAAAAGGATTTAACATTATTAGCATGCAAGTCATTTATATCTATGGTGTATACATTATCATGCCTATGTCCTATGAATAGTTTTACCATCTTTCGTACTTTATATAATGCAATGACTATGCTCAAAGGCTACTCTATTTCTTTTATCACAAAATTGACTTATACTGAGCAGACTATGTTCAATCCTTCAACTAATAAAATATTCTCAATGATGGGTGAAGAACTTTTACCAACGTTGCCAATACCAATTATTTTTCCTTTACTATTATCTCTAAAGATGACCGATCCTCTATCTTTTTGTGATAGATTTGTAAACATTGAGTCATCTCCCATCATGTGCCTTGAGCATTTGCTATATAGGAACCATTTATCTTCCACAGTTTTGGTAGGCACGGTAGAATCATTGACAATTATTTTTAATAGGTCATAATCAACAGCTTGAATGTAGATTTTTATCCTAAGTTTTCAATAATTGTAATTGGTACCATTAAACAAAGATGACCTATTGGTCGATTGGCCTTCAATGAAGGAAATTCCCCAATAGGGGTTGCCACGATCTTTCTCTTAGACGATTAAGTCAAAATACAACAGCCCAGTCTATAATACCAATTGTTACCCGGAAAGCAACCCAAGAGAGGGGTTAAATTGGGTTTTTAAAAATTTGAAAACAACTTATAGCAATCAAGATATATTACTAAAATGAGCAAGCTCAATTGAACAATGAGTAAATACCCTGCTAACCAGAAAAGAGAATGATCAAAAGTTCAGAGAGCAAATAAGGTTTAAGTAGCTAAATGAGATAACTCAATATCAAGAATGAGAATGCTCAAAACTGACGATTAGCATATTTGCACCAATTTACTTTTATGTAATGATTTTATCAAGTAATATTTAAAGATTGCTAGTATTATATAAAGCAAACCAAGCATAAGAATAAAGCAAGGAATAGAGAGAAGACACAAGATTTTATCGTGGTTCGGTGCTAACTCCCTTGACCTACGTCCACTCCCCAAGGCTCCTTCCTTGAAATTTTGTCTTCACTATATCTAAAATCCGAATATATCCACTAGTTTTGTCAGCACAAGTACACCTTACAAGTGATCACACACTTCCAAACTAGCTTTCAAACCTAAGTGCTAGCTTAAACCTAACCAAGTAATTCAACACTCCAACTAGTTTTAACCTAGGCACTAGTCACATCCAATCCGTAGCTATTTCTCCTAGCTAGTCTTCTCTTACAAGAAGAAAGAACAAGAGTACAACCACTCTTGCTTTACAATGAATTCTCTCATAGAATGGATATACCAATGAAGAATGAGGAATATAAAATATATGACTTTTAAAACTCAATGGCTCAAGAACACGAAGGCTTTTGATAACTTGAATTCTTGTATCTTCTTCTTTAGTCGTTGGTGTATATATATAGGCTTTGATCTCTTTTCATTTGACAATATAACCGTTGGAGAGAATCTACAACCTAGATCTTTTTACCAAAATTTTGCATCCATGATCTTTCTAAATCTCTAGCCATTGGAAAGGATTTGCCATGTTGAGCCTTCTTTCCAAAGTTGTCTTGAACAGATTTATCCTTGCCAATCTCTTCTTGGACTTGACTGAGATTTTGAATTTTGAATCTAAATCATCAATGGACAGCTGCTGCTCAAACATGCCTTAAATACCGAGAACATCTTTGCAAGGCTGAATCTTTCCTAGTTTGATATATTTTCTTGTTTGAAGCTTTGACTGAGAATATCTTTAGAATATCTAATTTGTTACAGTTGGCAAACTTGAATCGAAAGAATCTTCCAAAGTTGGATTTTTCTTCTTTAAATTCTTCTACAATAAGCACCTTCAGGAACTTGACTTCCCTTTTATGTATAGCTTTTGAAATTCTGCAGCATTAGATAATTTCTTTTCTTGCTTCCATTCACACACATTCCATAAGAATATTTTTCAAGTTCCTAGTAACTGTGTAGTGGATATAGATAGTATCATTGACTTTTGAAGCTCCTAGAAAAATAATTAGATCTTCTAATTATTCTTCTATCAGAATCTTTCCTTCTTATGCTCCTTGACTTCAATGCTTGATATCTTCCCATATGATTATGCATTGAATCCGAATATACTGTTTAATTTGAATGAATGATTTCTTTCCATGTTGTATTTCCATAATATTTGCATTGAATAATATCTTTCCTGACAAAACTTTAAAACAAATCTAGCAAATATGTTTAGCAAGATATAAATTCAAGATTATATAGAATAAAAAATTATTTAAGTTTAATTATCAAAACATGCATAAAGTTAACTTAGAAAGACCTTGGGGCTAACATTAATAATACAAAATATCCTTGGTGTATATAAGTAAATGTTAGAGTTTTAATGTTACTTCTTGTTCTTGAGATTTAAACTCTTTCTTTCTCAATTTTATATTGTGTTAGTGTTGGTATAATTTATATTATTTTTACTTTTTAAACTACATGAGTTTAAGCCGTTTCAACCCGAATCCCGATCAGCTTAAGTGGGACGGGGATAGGATGGAGACGTTCAATTCGTCACAGGTTTGGAACAATGTGTGGAATAAATTTTTTTTTTTTTATAAAAGGCAGGGTAGAATTTAACTTAACTCATACCAAACTTATCCCATTAGCATTCCTACCAAGGAGAGTGTCTTGATAACTATAAAAAAATTATTAAGTGCTGAATGCCACAATACAGTAAAACCTCAATAAATGAATGTTTGATAAAGTAATAACCTCGCTTAGATAATAATAATTTAAAATAATAATTTCACTTAATGCATAAAATAATAATTTTTTTATAACTTTCTTTAGGACCTATCGAATATATAAATTAATAACTTATTAAAATACCAAAAAAAAAAAGTACATAAAAACTCATAATTCATATGATGGACTTACCTAACAACTTTAATTTTTCTCAAAAAATGCTTCTAAAGTTGCTTGTTTTTTTCTTTGCACCTAAATTGAACTGAACCTCATCCTTGATTTTTTGCTATGCAGACACCACATTTGGTATATCCTTTTTATTTTGTAGAAAGAAGTTATTCAATGTTGCTATTGCTTGAAAGGCCGCTTTTAGAAAAAGCAGTTGGTGAAACACAACTATCATCTAAATCATCATGGCGCTCATTTGTAGCCATATTCATTATCGCATCAATGATCTCTTCATCAATAAGCCATTCCATCACTGCATCATTTTTAGCAGGATAATTCAAAACGTACTCAACATCCATTGCATTTTTATAATATAAACCAGAAATGGCTTGATGTAATAAATTTATGCCTTCATCCTCACCAACCTGTAATTGAGAATCCTATCTCCATCTGATCAAATCTTACAATGTCGAAAACAGTTTGCAATGGTTGTTGTCTTCACATCAATATTCCAAGTGACATAAATAATTCAATATGTTAATTTTCTCGGGATTTGTTGTTCCTAACTCGTAGCCCTCCAAGATACTAGAATAAAAACGAAGTTGATAATGAGTTTTTAGTGCTCGAATAATCCCAACATCACATGGTTAAATCTTTGATGTTGTATTAGGAGGCAAGAAAATTAGTTTAACATTCCTCAAGCCTTCAATAACCTTTGGATGGGCTGGACAATTGTCCACGAGAAGTAGAACATTTCTACCATTCATTCTGTTGTCAAACCAACAAACAAATTCTTGGAAAAGTGCACCAGTCATCCATACTTTTTTATTTGCTCAGTAGTGATAGCTGAGATTGCCCATGTTCACTTGCTTAAAACATCTTGGATTAGCATACTTACCAATAATCCAAAGAGGCACTTTGTCTAAACCATTGCCATTACAACAAACAACAACCGTAATTCTCTTCTTGTCCTTCTTGCATCCTTCCAATTGCTTGATTGCAAGTGAATGATATGCTTTCAAACAATAAAACAACCCTGTTTCATCCATGTTGTAGATATCCTTCCATTCAAATTGGTCTAGTTTAGATCGAATTTTTGGTAAAGCATTTTCAATGTTCTCCATGACAACTGAACCACTTTCACCGAACCTTCTGTAAGACTTAATTCTATGTCTTGCCTTGAAATGCTCTAGCCAACCACTTGAGAAGCTAAATTCTGTAGCTGCTGCTTCACTATACATTTTTAGCAAAAACTCTTTTGCTTTGGTCTAGATCATTTCTCCAGCCATATTCACTTTCTCTTGATATTGGAGAAACAACTCATACAAATGCTTTTTCTAACTCGGGATATTTTACTGATTTATGCCTCTTCACATTGCTATTTTTCATCTCATGTGACAAATACTCTGTTGACCCTTTAAAAGTGTTTGATATTCTTGATTGATTGATGGAGAGTTGATACTTTTCTTGAACCCATTGTTGCAAATCTTTTTTAGTAGAATAAGGATGCTTATTTTTATACTCGCATAAAGCTCTCCTTATCTCATCAGCTAATGTTAGATTTTTTCACTCCTTTCAAATGACACATCATGGAGAAACAAGATAACATGATTTTGGGTCTCATAGATTGTTAGTATAGAGATTATGTTCTATATATATACATGGGCATTAAGTTCTAAACCACTTTATCTCCTAGTTCTAGGAATATGTATGTACATGTATCTTTGAAATCCTTATATCTTCTTATTTTTAATGTTCATTAGAAAGTTTAACTAGTACATAAATCTATGATTATAGCTTTTCATAAGATACATGCACATATTTTCTTTGAAAATAAAAAATTCTATATAAATAAATATTTTATTAATTTACCGATAAATTAATAAATTATTCATTTATCGATGAATAAATAATCCTATTAAGATAATAATTTTCTCTGATCCCAAAAGTATTTATTTATCGAGGTTTTACTGTAATAAGACATAACAAATACAAACAGGACCAATATATCATTTCGTGATGGAGACCCCAAAGCCCTTCCTTGAATAAGTAGGCACACAGTAGATATCTAGTGGGGTTTTCTTTTGTCTTCACCACCACCCCCAAACGAGAATGACAATGATAACAAAAATACCCCGGTTTTGAAATATTCATTTTCAAGTATAATAAGAATAATTTGCCTGCTAGACACATCAGCTTAGCTGATGTGGGCCATGGTTGATGTGTCTAGCATCAGGTGGCACCTGTTGGGCAGGCGCGCCTCACACTAAACCATCCCAAAAAAAAAAAGGTAAATCATAAATATCTCTACGGACAATTGAGTTCATTTGTCCCCTTAGTTTGATGAAACTATGCTAACCACCCTTGTTGTTTGCATGATGCTCACATTTGATTTTCTCCTGTCCTATTAGGGTTGACCTATAAATTTCAAGCCAAAACACAGATTTTTTTTTTTTGTTTTGGTATTAGTCTTATTTTAACCTATAAAGATATCCATAAACTTCCATTTGCCCAAATATGCAAAATGTGAAAATTTATTGAAATTACTCCTATGAGGAGTTGAGTTTTACTTCAACTTTCAAGCCGATATATTGCATATTTTAAGATTGGATTTCAAAATGGGTTTTAAAAATGCAAACATTATAAGTATTTTATGAAACACACTCCATTTTTTATATAGAATAAAATGACTATTTATTTATCAATAATTACTCAAAAAATTTTTGAATAAAACTAGTTTTAAATGAAAGTAGAGTTTCTAAGATTCCCAACAATATATGGCACATGAAAATATAAGGTCGGACAAGCATCTAGTGACATTTCAAAATTGACTAATGAAGCAGACCAGAACACATGAAAAAGTTTTTGTACGTATCCAACATGTATGAGGGAAATTTCTGTTTAGATGCGTATAGATCCAAAACAGCATGAAAAAAAAAAGAAAAAAAAAAAAGAAAAAAAGATAGTTATCCATATAATTCGTTCTTTAAACTTATTTCCTTTCATAAAAGGAAATCGATTCCCAACAAAAATGAATCGTATTTTTGTGTATCATTACTAGACTTTGCCATAGCATTTTTGTGTATCATTACTAGACTTTGCCAATAAAAATCCTAATAATATAATCCTAAGATTCTCTCTAGTTGCCTCAGCTTACCACTAAACCAAGACATTAGTTGAATACTAAAACTTCGACAATGTAAATAAAGTAAAGAACCAAGATTCACAAACAAATTAATTGCATTTATCTTGCACAGCCTATGAATCACTAGCATGGCTGTTGTGAACCTGTGTGCTTCAACCATTGTTTGTTTTCAACAAATGATATCATTTCACTGGATTCCAACTTTTTCTCCCTCTTTAGTCAACATTAGATGATCAACCATATTCAGCAGTCAGATAGAGTGCACAAACCATCCATTTAGCCCTTTTTGTTAAGCAGGTCCAGAAGCAACCCTTGGGTTTTGCAGATCATGTAGTCTCTCCACACTTCATACTAGTTTGGACTTCATGACTAACAAGTCCTAAGGACAGGAACATGATCTAAGATATACTCATATTCCTTCTTGTTGCTTCTATATGAATCCTGGGGAATACTTCAAAACTGAATCCAGGTTCTAGTAAATAATAAGTAATTAAGGAATCCAAAGTTCCAAACAACTAATGCATATGAACAAAGATTCACCAACGTTCAAGTTTTCTTCAAGGCCTATCACAGTGTTAACCTTACAGGAGTTGAGGTTGTCAGACAAGAGGCAAAAAATCGGGTCACAATATTCTCCAAACAAGGTACAGTTACTTCACAGCAGGGCTGGTTTTCTCTCCTTGGGGAAGAACTCTTGTGCACTCCCAGTTTTCTATGTTCTTCTTTCTAATAACAAACCCAATAGAGAAATTTTCAGCACCAGCAGTAAAGCGAACTAATTAAGCTCTCCATCCACAAATAAACCTGCAAGTTGTCAAAAGCAAATATAGGTAAGAGATTGAAACAAGCTCATTCACACACACACACACACATATTCACATGACTATCTGTTTCACTCTTGAAAATTCCAACAACATGGCATTCTAGGCATGTGTTTGATTCTAGACTTGCATAAATTCAAGATTCACAGTCAAGGAAACAAGTACCAAATAAAAAGTCAATTAACTACAATTTTTTACATTCAAACTATGCTCTTGAAATGTTGCATAATGTTAGCAACATAAAAATTTAGGTATACATAGATATGCATCCATGCATAAATATCCAAAGGTTGTGAAGGAATTGAATTGTAATTTCTGAACAATAGTAGCCAACTTGAAACTCTGACAGCCATTGATAAATTGAATCACAATGAAGGAACAGTTGGGGTCCATTAAGTTCTTACAAATAGTAGAAGAAAAGGAAAAGGAAAAGAAATTCGTTTTTCTTCATAGTTTCACTTCTACTTGAGTAAGATTGTAAAGTCTAAAATTTAAAGTTTCTCCAAAAACAATTTACTTTCTATTTTCATTTCCCTTCCTCATCAAATCCCTCAGCCAGACAGAACTTTACAGTGGTTGACAGTGTCTTGGTATTGGTGTTATACAAGCCATTGTCGTGGAAACAAATACTACTCTTGGTGTTAGTGTTATAGAAGCCATTGTCATGGAAACAAATACTACTCTTGGTGTTAGTGTTATAGAAGCCATTCTCATGGAATCTAATACTACTTCAATTAACGGAGTTACCTTGCAAGCAAATTCTTTTGACAAACTAGCAGTGGGTTAGGCCCCAATTAATCTACAGAAGACCAATAAGTAACTACTTACTTGTTAGCCCATTTAACTAAATGAAAATTCATACAACTCTATTGAAAATTGATGTAACGGTTATATGACAACATGTATCCTCTGAACTTAGAATGGCTGCAATAAAATATATTGTAGGAAAATCATAAAGTTTGGAAAAGATGACCCTTGTACATAAATTCCATGGAATTTTCATTTTTACTATATTGAGAGAACTGTTTTACCATTCTAGAAAAGGACTTCAAGCTTTACATTACTCTTTCCATACTTGAAGCAAAGGTGTGACATGGAAGATTCATTTCACCAACTAAGGTAGGACTGAAAGAAACTTCCCTTACATCCGACTGATTGCTAACAGAAATTGAAAGAAAGATAATGGAGATTCGAAACTTACCTGTAAACTAATGTCTCTCGTCTCCAAGACTAACACATGTAAATGGACCATCTACTGATCCACGAGGCACTTACCTGCCTCCTAGCTGGCATGTCTACCTAGACGAGTTTTGGACAACACCACGAATTGAGTGCACCGTCATTTGTCAAACATGTGTCCAACAAAATAATGGAGATTCGAAACTTACCTGTAAACTAATGTCTCTCATCTCCAAGACTAACACATGTTAATGGACCGTCTACTGATTCACGAGGCACTTACGTGCCTCCTAGCTGGCATGTCTACTTAGACGAGTTTTGGACAACAACACGAATTGAGTGCACCGTCATTTGTTAAACACGTGTCCAAGCATGCTCTGTTTTCCAAGAAGTTTTCTGTCGAAAAGAAAAAATAAACCTGGACAAGTTTGAGACACATAGACTGTACCTCGGAGACACAAGACATGTTAGGCATCTTGCTGCAAGTTTGAGAAAAAATAGAATCAAGGCCAAATTTTGAATAGAAAAAAGTTCATATTCAGAGAGAGAGAGAGACTGATCAAGTGAAGCACTCACATCCCCAAAATTATGTTCTGGAAACTAAAAACTAAAAGTAGGAAAGAATCTTAATGGCAACCGAAAAATTAAATAACGCCACATAGTGGAGTCTCCTTATTTTGGGCCAAACGGAGGAGCATGTTGACTAAACACATTCAAGCATGATGGAGGATGGAGGAGCATGTCTACTTAGCCCACATCCTTTCTTGTCAAGTTCCCAAGTGTATTTCTTTACAACAATTTAAACTAATTCTTTCAGGAAATTAGCAAGCACCTCCAAAAGAAATCTAAAAAGATGGCTGAGTAGTCTATAAAGAATGTTGACAGTAATAGAGCAAAACTGGGGAGGCCTTTAACAGGACAATATAAAGCCTCTTTGCAACACACTGCTTCAATGTCGGAGGAGATACTTATTGTCAAAAAGTGGACTACGGATAATGATGGAGGTCCTTCTAACATTTCAAGAAGCATCACTATACAAGATTCTCTGAAAGGGTACTGTTGGCTTTATGGGGGCCAGCAAACAACCTTAGACTTGATTGGGTCTTATGGAGGACCCACATGGAATACGTGACTGACCAACCCGTGACGCTTACATGGCGCAGACCTTCATGCCCACCTGCCACTTAGTGCAGGACTCTAAGTTGCTAAAATATAAAGAAATAAAGTTGCACATTGGCTAACAGTAATTGTTTTTGGTGTAGTGGTAAGCGCTTAATCCTAAACCTGGTATCAGAGCGAGATCACAGGTTCGAGTCCTATGGTCGTTGATGGGAGAGAGATTGTTGGCTTTATGAAGGGCAGCAATTGATCTTTGACTCGGTTGGGTCGTATGGGAGACCCACATGGAGTAAGTGACTGGCCAACCCATGGCGCTTACATGCCGCAGACCCTCATGCCCACCTGCTATTTAGTGCGAGACTCTACGCTGCTAAGATATAAGGAAATAAAGTTGCACCTTGGCTAACAACAATTGGTTTTGGTGCAATGGTAAGCTCTTGATTCTAAACCAAAATTATTAGTCTCAAGTTTTCATCAATTGATTTTGATGATAACAAATAGAAATGTTTTAATGATTAAAATTTGGTTAATCTCAAGATTTCATGTTTGATGTATTAGTTAAGATTTTTAAAGAATTTTATTTTAAAAGTTTAAATATATTGTGCATTTTAATGATAAATCACTTAATTTTTTATTTATGTTTTAAATGTTAATTATCTAACATTTCTTGAAGTTATTATTAGTCTTGAAAGTAAAAGGAATGCATGGCATGAAGAAAAAGACTCAGTGAAAGATAATGGCAAGAAAACTCATTGGAGATAACTTCATTATTATATATATAACTTTTGATCCAACCGTTGAATTGTTCTGATTTTTGTGGGATTGGAAATAAGACTCAAATTTCTATAAATAGTATCCTATGAGAACTTCATGAATATAATGTTTTTTGGGACAAAACTGAGCTTAAAGGTGACACATTTGAGCAGAAGTTTAAAATATGATAGCTGGGAGATAGCTCGAGTAATTTTATCATTACATTTGATCTAACCGTTGGATATCTATGATTCTTGTAGATATGAGAAGATGACTTCCATGGCTACAGCTTGTATCTTATATCTATTTTCAAATTCGAACGTTATAAGGAAGAAAATCAAGGTGGAAGTAAAAGCAGCTCTGCAAAAATTCAAATATGTCAACTGAAAAATAGTTTCAGTATTTTGATCATAACGTTTGATCTGACCATTGCATCGATCTGATTCTTGAGGTTCTGAAAATATGGCTTCCATGTCTACAACTTTTATCTTATAGTCATTTTCAAATTCGAACGTTATAATGGAGAAAATCAAGATAGAAGTGAAAACTCTACAAAAATTCAAATATGCCAACTGAAAGAAAGTTTGAGTAGTTTGAGGAGTTTGATCATAATTTTTGATCTGACCATTGGATCGACATGATTCTTGATGTTCTAAAAATCTGATTTCAATGGCTGCAACTTTTCTCTTATAGACATTTTTAAATTCAAGCGTTATCAAGGCGAAACTCGATGTGGAAGTAAAGGCATCTGATCCGAAATTTAAAAGCCTATCTGGCAGCAAGTAGCTCAACAGAAAGAAATCTTTAATGCTTTTTCAAACGGATAGAAGTTGATTTTAAACTGCAAATAATCCGCTATCCTTCCTCTATAAATAGAAATACACAAGAGAAGCAAGAGACACATAAGACAACACAAAGATTGAGCATAGAAAGTGATATTCAACAAGATCTTCAAGTTTTGAGCTTTACTTCCTTATCATTTTATTTCATCTTTGTGCTTCATTATTTTATTCATTTTGTATCTATAATTGTGAGCTTTAACTGCCCTACATCATTTGTAAAAGGCTTGTTAAACCCTTATGATTTATTTCTTGAGTAGTTGAGAGGAATATTTGAAAAAAAAAAAATCCTCTTAGTGCTTTGTTTTGGAAAGCAAAACAAATGGTTGTTGTTTTAATGTTTTTGAAACAAAACACTTGGTGTAAAAGTTTGCTAGCAACTGGGCAAGCTAGTGGTGTAAAGCTATTTGAAGAATAGTGGATTTGTCCAAGAAAGGAACCTTAAAGGTGGACGTAAGTTTGGTATAAGAGCAGCCAACTGAACCACTTTATATTGTTGCGTTTGATCTCTTCTCTTTTATCTTTTCTCTCTTTATATCTTGGTTAATATCTTTCTCACATATACTGTCTTGATATACTTGAGATACACACACTTGAATCCATTGAACTAATCGCACATTGATTATATCCTAGGTTGTATTATTCATTGCATATCTAGCTTAATATTTTATATCTTTTCTATTGTATCTACCACTTGAAAATTAAATGCATTAGATTATTTTAAATTTTAATTTTTAATTATAAACCCAATTCACCCTCTCCCCCCCCCCCCCCCCCCCCACCCCCACCCCCCCCTTCTCTCTTGGGTTGCCACCTGGTCTAACAAGTATCATTTCAATGATTTCCTAGACTCATAACGGCAGTAAAATTTCTAGCAAAGAGACGTGCTACGGTTCCCAAAGCCATCCCCCAAACAACTCAATGCGTTTCGAACTTTTGTTTTTCTTTTATACCACTTTGTCATCTCTGTTACCTTTTAGGTTAGGTATTATTTGTCTTTTTGGAGGGATTCTGTCCTCCTCCATCACTTTCCTTGCAATTTTGTCTAGAAGAATGTATTAACTTGAATTAAAAAGTGATGACAAAAGTTGCAATTGAACCCCCTCTAATGTAGACTTCTAACATCCAAAAGCCAATCCAATAAGAAGCAGATTTAGTCTATACACTCAAAGGAACTGGACTTCTGTAGTCCTGGAATATAGTGTAACTACATCAAGCTGATGGAGGAAATAACAGCACATGGAAACCAAAATGCTTCATTGCTTAACTTCAAGATAATCTTCTTTTAAACTCAATATATCCTTATTCCTTCTTTAACTTTCTCCAAAAGCAATAGACATTTCAAACAAAAGTTCGTCGACATTACAGCTAAAGTATATGCCTTAAACATCTAACTTACCTTCATGCCCTCCAGCAAAAATAAAAATAAAAACCAGGAAATAGAGAAGGAAAACATGACATCCCATGCACAGAAGTTTACCTAACCTTGTAATTGTAGGAAACCTGAGTTCTGTAGAAATTTGAGAATGAAAAATGCCTACAGTTAATTGATTTACAAAATATAAGGCTCATGAAAAGAAGGCAGAAGGATAACAGATCCTACATTTTATAGAAGAATAGCTTGAGGTAGCCAAGACATGATGGATCATAGAATACGAAAAACTTACTACTCAAATAATCAGCTCATTCACCTTACTTCCGATAGCTTCTCAGCATGATAAGAAGCTAAGGTGGATAAAATATCATCTCCACACTAAAAATTCAGCTCAGAAATAAAAAGCAGAGAAGCAAAGTGATAAATTCACATTTAGAATCATGTCTTCCATATCGAAGATTCAGTAATTATTAAATTATGAGACCAATTCTATGCTTTAATTTATTTAAAGATCTGCAAGAACCAGATAATATTAACTTTTTTAAAGCACAGGAAGAACAAGAGCACTTTAATTACACATTCTCTTTGAAAAGAATAAAGTTCATAAGTGAATAAATGCAAAATATATATAGAAAGAAGGATGATAGTAGCAACAAGTAATCTCAATATATAATGGAATATCTTAACAAAGGTAAGCTTAGCTTAACTTACATCAATTATCAATAAACCATGCATACCATAGCAAGTCCTCAAATCATTATGATGGCTTTGGAAATGAGATAGTTCCAAAAAACTTCTGAAGCATTTCCTTGGACGGATCGTTTAACCCATCAGCAGACAAGAAGTTAACTAGAATGGTTATGGTGGACGGATCTACCGAGATCCCTTTATTGGCCATTATGTGAAGAAGCTGCAACCCCTTTAATGTGTCATTATTTTGTAGGAATCCCTGCACAATTATATTGTAGGAGTAAAAGTCTGGCGAGAATCCATTTTCTTCCATTTTCTTAAGCAACTCGCTTGCTTCATTAAGTCGCCCTTCTTTACAAAGTCCGTTGATCATTATATTGTGTGTACGCACATCAGGTTTCAACCCTTTTGCAGGGAGGTTCAAGTAGATTTTCCACACATCATTTAGCTTTCCAGCTTTGCACATACCGTCCATGAGGACATTATAAATAGCAATATCAGGTACCAGTCCAGCACTTTCAAACTTTTTAAACAATGCCAATGCCTCATCAAGGCAATTCCTTTTGCACAAGCCATCCAACAAAGCTGAGAAAGTAAGTAAATTAGGAACTCGGCCACAAGTTTGCATCACATCAAGGAGCGAAAGTGCATCTCGAGGTCTTCTTGCTTGGCATAACCCACCAACAACAGTGGTGTAGGTAACCGTGTCAGGCATCAATCCTTTATGAGACATTTCATTAAATAATCTGACGGCTTCGTTCATCCTTTTCCTCTTACAGTACCCATTAATCAAGATGCTGTAACTGACAACATTAGGGGCACAACCATTGCAAGCCATTGTCTCAAACACTTTTCTTGCTTCATTGACTTGGCCACGCAAACAGTACCCGTCCATTAGTGCACTATAAGTGACAACATCAGGCACCTCACCTCGTTGGATCATCAAAACAACCACATCTTGTGCTTCTTTCGTCAACCCTCTTTTACAAAGTGCATCAATCACAATGTTGAAGGTTTGTACATTTGGGTAAATATTCCAGTCCACCATTTCATTCAACAGTCTTGTAGCCTCTTTCCACTGACCTAAATTGCAAACCCCCTGAATTAATGAGGTGTAAGTGACAACATTTGGTGAAATGCCATTACCTATCATTTCTGAGAAGAGCTTGAAAGCATCAGTTACTAGTCTGTCCTTGCGAAGGCTATCGATGACCGTGGTGTATTCCACTATTCCTGGCTCACAACCTCCTATTTCCTCCATCTCTCCGAGCAAAAGAATAGCAGCACCAGTGTTTCCCACTTTGCATAACCCGTTCAATATAGTGCCGTAAGTAATTAAATCAGGTTGGAAACCTTTCTCCACTGATTCATCAAAAAATTTAACTGCTGTAGCTATCTTACCATCAAGACAAATCCCCTTGATCAGAGTAGTTATGGTTGTGGAGTCAGGTTCGTAACCAAGTTTCAATATTTTCCCCAAAATACAAAAACCCAAATCAACTCGATTCAAGTGGCAGAAACAGTTAATCACGATGTTGAGCGTACAAATATCGGGCCTAATCATGTCGGTCCCCAAAAAATCCATTTTTCTAAACAGAGAAATCACGGTTGAATAATGCTTTGTTCTCGTAATTGCAGTTAAGAGTTGATTAAATTGTAAAATCGAAGGCAAAGGTCGCATTCGAACCATATGATGGAACTGATTTAGGGCATCGTCAAGGTTAGCGAACCCAAATTTTAATTGCTCTTTCGAAGACCTTTGCAACTGGGTTTGTGAAGAATAAAATGAAGCTACAATATCAAAACGTGAACAGCGATTCGTTAAGAATGTGAGAGGGTGATGAGGAAGAGATGTCGAAATACCGTCATTACGAGCAAAAGCACCATTTCTAAGGGCCACAGCAGCAGCCGCAGGACTTCTCGCCATCGTCCCTCTCTAAATTTTTTTAGAATCTTCTCCTTGCTAGGCTAGTAAAAGAAAAAGGTTGGGGCAACAGCTAAGATTTAAAATAAATAAATAAATAATCATTAGCATGAGAATAACATTTAAAAAATTACTATTATTTGTACATATATTTACATGTGTATAACTAATTTATATTATATTTTATAAGAAATTATCATGCATATTAGTATAATATATAAACATAAATATGTAGTAGTATGGCCTCCACATGGCATGACTATCTTAGCAATTAAACAAATATATAATATATAAAATCAATGCAAACCAGTGCAAGATTATAAATTAATATAATAAATTGGTTGATTGTTGGGGTTTTTTTTTTTTCATTTTACTTGTCACGAATATAATAAAGAAGTTAAATATGTATTTAGGTTGCACAATTCCGAAAGTACTTACCGATAGTAGCAGGTTTTTAGTCTTTTTAATATTTTAGACTATACAAAAAAATAAGATAATAGTCTTAAAATTATTTTAAGATAATAAGAGGTACAAAATCACAGAACAACATATAAAGTTGATTATCGAATCATAGTGTCAGATATAACCAGTGTAATAAAACTAAGAAAATATAAAATAAATTAATTTTTCAAAACACAAGATATAGTAAAATTAATTCTTTTAAAACTGTCAAATATTTGTTAAATTAATTTAACTATTTTGAAACTATTAGAAATTAATTTTTTAGATTATTAAATACTTTATTATATTATAAAACAAAATATACATATAACTTTTATCTCTCAATATTTTGAGCTGTCCTGTACTCTTTTCTTTCTCTCTTATTTTGCACTTGAACTTCACCCAAAACTCCGTATTTATACTTGAAGTGGATGGGGACAAAGACCTATAAATCTAGTCAAAAAAATTCACAGAATCTCAGCTGATTTACGCGCGCGGGGGCAAGGGGGCGATTTTTACATTTACTCAAGCCACGTTTGCTACAGAAAAGTTAGTGCAATGATCGGTGCACTTATGAACGGTCGTCCGCCCCACTTACAGCACAACTCATTGTTGCTCAAGTCAACATTCGATTTTGCCCCATCCGATTATGGGTTGGGCTATGAATTTAAAGCCGAAATGCATTTTTTTTGTCAAATCTTAAGTTAACCTACTGAAGGTCCTCATAAGCTCCCATTTGCCCAAAAACATAAAATGTAAAATTAACCAAATTGCCCCTAAGAATAGTTAATGTTTACTTCAATTCTCGAGCCCCATATATTGTACTTGTCAAAAATTGTTTTCACCATCTTTTAGTACGATGAAATAGATTTCTACACTTATAAAATGTTAATGTAATCTGATTTCAAATGCAAATATTATGAGCATTTTACAACACAAAATTCATTTTTGACCTATCCAAGGGTAAAATAATTCTCTCTCCTAAATAACTTAAGTTTTTTGAAATAAAACTAATGTTAGAGGAAAGTAGAGTTTTTAATGCTTCCAACAATATACGGCACAAATCAACGATGAGCATAACGTTCCTAAATTGATTAATGATGCACACTTAAATAATTGAATAATTAAAATGGTATTCGTATAGACCCAATATGTGTATATGGTAAAATTTTGTTTAGATGTATATATATCCAACACAAGAAAGAAACATAGAAATCCATATAATATATGCTTTAAACTTATTTATTTCTTTTCATAAAAAGGAAATCGATATCCTAACCAAATCACATTTTGTGTTTTGTTCTCAAGATTTTTCATACCTAGTTTTGCCAACAGAAATCCAAACAATAGAATCCTAGGATTCACTCTACAATAGGCTCAGGCTAGCACTAGACCACGACATTGGTTGGGAACTAAAACTTGACAATGTATTTGATAAAATAAAGAATAATAATCTTGCCAATGTAAAAAAGACGAAGAACCAAAATTCATGAACAAAGCAATTGTATTTGTCTTATACAATGAATTAGTAGTGTTTTTGCCTTGTGAATTGTGCGCTTCAAATGTAGTTTGTTTTCAAGTGATACCATATAACAAAATATGGTTGGTAGTTTTGTTTGTATCTTTTTATACTTATCTTCCTTCTTGTACCTTCTATATGAACCCTTGGGAATACCTTAAAACTGAATCCAGTTCCTATCAAACAATAGGTAACAAAGGAATCCAAACAATTAGTGCTTGGCAGTGAAAAAACTGCAAAATCTTCAAAAGTTCCCTTGAGGCCCATCATAATAGTCACCTCCGGGGAGTTGAGGCAGAGAGAAAACCAGGGAGAAAATTTAGAATGAAGATTGGCTCACAACATTCTTCATTAAAGGTACAGATTACTTAACATAAGGCCTGGTTTCTCTCTTAATTACTTTTTTATTTTTTGGGTGGGCGGAGGTGCCTGCTCTGGGAGGCCTCTTGCACAGTCTCACTTTTCTCTCCTCTTCTTTCGAGTAACAAACCAGTAGAGAAATTTTCAGCGCCAGCAGTAAATTGAACCAATCAAGCTCTTCCATCCACACATAGACCTGTGACTTGACAAAAACAAATAGCAGGTAAGAACTTGAAACAATCTCATTTATCTGCATCTATGTATTCATATGACTATCCGTTCAGCCTTTGACAGCTCCAAGAACATGGAATTCTAGGCATATGTTCAATAGTAGACTTGCATAAATTCAAGTGTCACTCTCAAGAAACGAAGTAGAAAACAAAGACAATTAACTACAATTATTTACATTTGAACTATGCCCTTCAAACATTGCATAAGCTTGGCGACATTCAAAAATATTTAAGTATACATATGCATGCATGTATAAATATCCTAAGATTGTTAAGAAATTGAATTGTAATTTCTGTAACAATCCTTCATTAAATTCAATCACAAGGAAAGAGCACTTAGGCACCACTAAGTTCTTGGAAATGGTTGGAGAAAAAGACAATTATTTTCATAATTTTCCTTGAGTAAGATTCTAAATTCCAAAACTGTTGAGAGTTCCACAAAAACATTCAAAAAATCAATGAAAGAAGCAGGAACACCGACATCTAGAATTAAGAAGCTTTACTCAGCTTTCGCTTTTCCTCGTATTTTATTTCCTTCCACATTTCTAATGCAACCAAACAAGTACAAACAATTTACTTACTATTTTCATTTCTTTTCCTTCATCAAATCCTTGAGCCAAACAAAGCCTTAGGGGAGTTTGACATTGTCTTGGTATTAGTGTACTAGAAGCTATTGTCATGGCTACTACATTAATTAATGGAATTACCTTTCAAGCGATTTTTTTTTCCAGAAACAATTCAAGTGTTGAGCCTCAATAAATCTACATAAGTGAAGTACTTGTCAGCCCATTTAACTAATTGAAAAGTCATCCAACTCCAAGCAAGTGGCTTGCCCAGAGGTTGGGCCTTTTATAACCAAGCTCATGGTCTGGGGATTCAAGCCCCAGCAGCCCCTCCCAGTTTCCTTAACAAAACAAACTCTTACCTACTTATCAAAAATAAAGATAAAATAAAACAATTTGTTACCTAGTTATCAAAAACAAAGAAAAAACAAAACAAACTCTTACGTATAAAAAAAAATCATCCTGCTCCACTAAGAATTGATGAATAGATATATGAGAATATGTATCCTCTGCCCTCTGAACACAGCATCACTGCAATAAGATAATAGTGTAGGAGAAAGAGGAAGTTTGGAGAAGATGACCCCTTGCCCGTAAATACCAAAGAATTTTTGTTTTCAATAAATTCAAGAGAATTGTTTTACCATTCTAGAAAAGGACTTCAAGCTTTACATGACTCTTTCAATACTTCCAGAAAAGGAGTGACATGTTATATTCATTTCACCAATTAAGGTAGGATTGAAGAGAAATTTCCCTTCTATGTCGACTGATTGCTAACAAAAGTTGGAAGAAAGATAATACAGATCCAAATGTTACCTGCAAACTAACGTCTCCCGTCTGTGTGTCCAACACATGTTAATGGACTGTATAATGACCTAGGAAGCACGCACCTGCCTTTTAGGCTGTCATTTAATTTAGAGAAGTGTTGGACAACAACATGCATTGAGTGCACTGTCATTTGTGTCAATCACATGTCCAAATGTATTCTTTTTGCCAGAACTTCTCTTTCAGAAAATAAATCTGAACAATTATAAGACAAATAGATTGTAGCTTAGACACGAAAGCCACGTTAAAGTTATGCCAGAAATCAAATAAACACCCACAAAAATAATGAATTGGATAAGAAAACCTTACTATTCATAGAGAGAAAAATTTACAGAGGAGGAGGAGGAAGCTCACAGCTCTCTCTCTCTACTCTACTACAACTCTCACAAAAACTCTCTAAAAACTCTCCTTGATCTGTCTTTCTCCCTCAACTCAACCCTCTATTTATAAGGGAGGAGGAGCACCGATTGTCAAGGGTTGGTAGCCACCAACCTTGACAATCGATGGTCAGCAGCCATCGACGATTTCGGCAGCCGGCTTTTCAAAGGTGCGGCGGCTGGCTTTCATAACGTTTGGGTATGAACCTATCCTAGCAATTCTCTCCCTTCATACCCATTAAAGGATAACGCAATCTAACGTCCTTCAGTTAACGTTCATTCTAGCTATATCTCTATATAACTCAAGCTTCTCAAGAGTAATCACCTTTGTTAGCATGTCTGCTGGATTCTCTTTTGTGTAACTCTTCTCAAACTTTAACAACTGTTGATCCATCACTTCGCGTATCCAATGATAGCGAATGTTAATATGCTTTATCAGGAAATGGTATATTGAATTCTTACTCAAATTCAGAGCACTCTGACTGTCACAATGCACCTTATATTTATTATGCTTAATTCCCAATTCTTAGAGAAAACACTTCACCCACAACATCTCTTTCCTAGCTTCTGCTGCAACAATATACTCTGCCTCTGTTGTAGATAAAGTCACACATTTCTGCAATTTAAACTGACAAGAAACAGCTTCTCCTGCGAAGTTGTAAAAAAATTATGATGTAGATTTTCTACCATCAAGATCACCAGTCATATCTCAATCTGTATAGTCTTCCAAATCTGGTTCAACTCTCCCAAAACACAAGCATAGCTTTAATGTACCTTTTAGGTACTTAAGAATCCACTTGACAGCTTCTCAATGTCCTTCTCCTGGGTTGGAGAGAAATCTGCTTACAACTCCTATAGTGTGAGTAATATTCGACCATATACATACCATTACGTACATAAGATTCCCAACTGCTAAAGAGTATGTGACTGCTTCCATCTTTTCTATCTCAGTCTTCAAGGAGGGATACGAACTCTTGCTCAGTTTGAAGTGATTAGCCAGTAAAGTATTAACTGGCTTGGCATTTCTCACGTTGAACCTTCTGATCACCCATTCCAGTACTTTTTTTGTGATAGCCATAACTTCTTAACTTTCATATCATGAACAATCTACATGCCCAAAATCTATTGAGCAAGGCCTAAGTCCTTCATATCAAAGGATTGAAATAACTCGTTCTTCAGTTTGCTAATCTTAGTAGCATCTTGTCCAATGATTAGCCAGCATATCATCAATATAAAGAAGTGTCACAAAGCTACCATCCGAGAATCTCTGAATGCACACACACTGATCTGCAACAGTCTTCTTGTACCCATAACCCACCATAAATAAGTCAAACTTTTTGTACCACTGTCTTAACACTTGCTTTAGGCTGTATAAGCCCTTCTTCAACTTGCAAACTAGGTGTTCTTTCCCAGAAGCTTCAAACTCTTTCGACTGTTCCATATAGATCTCTTCATTCAGATCTCCGTGTAAAAAAAATTTTTTAACATCCATCTATTCAAGCTCCAAGTCTAGATTGACTACTAATCTGAGTATAACTTGAATTGAGATCATTTTTACCACCAGTGAAAACATTTCATCAAAGTCAACTCCTTTCTTCTACTAAAAACTTTTGACGACCAATCGAGTTTTGTGTTTCACTAGCTTTCCGTTTCCGCTGCCATCTTTCTTTAGCTTGAACACTCATTTGTTTGTCAAAGATTTTCTTCTTTTGGGAAGCCTTACTAGATCATAGGTCTAATTCTTTTGCAAAAAACTCATATTCTCTTGCATGGCTTACATCCACTTGCCTTTATCCATATGAATCTGTGCTTCCTAAAAATTCTCTGGCTCCCCTTTATTTGTCAGCAAGTTATAGTCTAATTCCAGATATCTCCTTGATAGAATCAGTGGTCGGCCTCTCTCTAATCTCCTAGGCTGAGGCTTTTCAATCTGGAGAGATATCTCACCAACTAGCTGTGGGAGTTCTTTCTCTTCTGGTGGAGTGGGTTGTTGTTCCCCCTACTCAACACCCTCTTCCTATTCTTCTTCCTCCTGCACTCCCTCAGTATCTGTGACAAACTGTACTGGAGCAAGAGCAAGTATGTCTCTTGAAATACTAGAACTGAACTTCATGGACTCTGCGAAATCCTCGTAGAGTTGATCCTCTTGGAATACTATATCCCTACTTCTGATGGCATTCTTCGTTGCTAGATCCTACAGTCTGTATCTATATTCTTCATCTTCATAACCAATAAAAATATATGGAATAGACTTCAAGTCCAGCTTCTGCCGTTGTTCTTTGGACACATGTACAAACGCCTAGCAAACAAACACTCTCAAGTGAGAGTAGGAGATATCCTTCTTTTCAGACGACACCATATCCAGAACTTCGAACTTCAACGACACTGACGGTGATCTGTTGATCAGGTAGTAGACAGCACGAACAGCTTCACTCCAGAATGCCTTTGGCAAATTAGCCATACTGAGCATGCCCCGGATTCTTTCCACAATGATCTGGTTCATTCTCTCGGCTACTCCATTGTGTTGTAGAGTACGTGGGATCGTCTTCTCGTGGCAGATACCCTGTTCTGAGGAGTATGCCTTGAACTACTTAGATGTGTACTCACCTCTATTGTCTGTTCAGAAGCATTTTAATTTCTTATCAGTCTCCCTTTCCACCATGGCACGGAAGATCTTGAAGTACTCGAGCACCTAATTTTTGGTCTTCAGAAAATACACCTACACCTTTCGTGAGGTATCATCTATGAATGTAACAAAATACCTGTTACCGCCCAATAACTCTTCTTCTATAGAACCGCACACATCAGAGTGTACTAGACTTAATAGCTTTGATTTTTCCGTGTTGAAGAACTGAACGAAACTCGATGTTGCTCGCCAAATAAGCAATGTTCACAGGAGTTCAGTATTATCTCCTTGTTTGCTGGAATGAGAGCCTTTTTTACCAGCATAAATAACCATTTTTCTCCCATGTGGCTAAGTCTTTTGTGCCACAGAATTGGTGACGCCTCATCTTCAACTGCATTAAGGCTGTCTGAATAAACCTTCACATGAGTTTTATACAGCGTACCGCAAATATATCCCCGGGCAACAACCAGGGCATTTTTTGATAGCTTCCAAGTACCATTGCTGAAGTGGTTGTCATAACTCTATTGATCAAGCGCTATCCCGAAAATAAGATTGAACCGGAGGTCGAGCACGTGTCTAACGTCCTTTGATACCATCGTGCAGCCAACATTGATCTTGATTCTAACATCACCAATGCCCACAATTTTTGATGAACTAGTGTTCCTCAATTTCACAGTACCAAAATCTCCAACTTTGTACGTCGTAAAGAACTCGCTGTGGAGAGTGATGTGGTAAGAAGCTGTTGTGTCTATTATTCATTCAGAATCTTGGCTAGCAACGTGGAGACACGTCTCTTCTTTCAGGGAGAGTACTACAACATCTCCCTTAATGGTGACTAGGGTGTCACCATCCTTTTTGTTTTGCCAGTGACTGCCTTGACCTTGCTCCCTTTTCAATTTTTTACAGTCCTTCTTTATGTGACCTTCAATGCCACAATGATAGCAAGTAAACTTGTCATGTTCGTCACTAGATTTATCAAGATCCTGTGACCTTCCTCTGCTTCTGCTTCTGCTTCTGCATCTGCATCTTCCTCTATCTCTACCTCTGTCTCAACTTTGTACTCCGCCTTGAAATCTTTCTAAATTCTCTGTCACGAGGACATGTGACTAATCTAGGCCAGTCTCTTTTCTTCGGGAATCTTCACTGAAGAGTGCGTCTTTCACCATTTCTATGGATACCTTCCCATTTGGGACGGAGTTATTCAGCGTGACTACCAATGTTTTCCAATTATTCGGTAGGGTGCCGAGTAATAGGGTCACCTATTCTTCATCACTCAGAACCCAATCTGCTACGGCAAGTTAGTTCATTAGGTTCTAAAATTCACTTGTGTGCTCGACCATGGAAATACCAGTCTTCAGCTTGAGATTTATAACTCGTCTCATCAAGAGGGTTTTATTTCGCGAATTCTTTAACTAGTGCATACTCTCCAATTTATTCCAAAAAGCATATGCATCCGTTTATTGTGCTACATGATGGAACACACTATGATCAATCTACTGCCAAATTTAGGTAATGGTCTTCATGTTCATCTTGAGCCATTCATCATCCTTTATCATATCTGATTTAAAGCTCTTATGATCTAGAGGCTCTGAAAAATCTTTCAAATTTAAGATATCCTCCATTCTTGATCTTCACATCAAATAATTAGTGTTTGTTAGTCTAATCATAGCTTCCGCCATTGAATTCTTCATCAATTTACTCTCCAATTAACTTGTACAGTACTATAGAAGTAGAATTTCTCAAAACAAAGTGCACATTTGCATCCGGAACAGCAAAAAACCTTAAGAAGGGCATGACTAAAATTTTTTTAGATTTTTCAAGGGCTAAACTGTAATTTCTAAAAATTTCTAGGGCCAAACTGTTATTGTTGCAACACGGTACTACTGTCACTCGGATACTGTTGCAACCCAGTATTGTAGCTTCACTATACTGCTGAGACTCGAATACTGTTGCAACTCATCTACTACTGCAACTCAACACTGCTGCAACTCGAACTGTAGCACAAGAAATACTGTAGCAGCACGCGTTTTTGGCAGAAAATTCTACGCATGGGACCCACTACTTGTCACTATTGATGCAGTAATGATGTCAGCAATAATGTCATCTCTTATTCTCTGGCGCAGGTCACGTCGCCGGCGTTGACTCACTGGGAAAAAAACTTTGATCTGCTCGTACGAGCTCGTTTTAGTTCCGTTTTTGACGCGGCTTGCGGCGTTGGACTCATATCGTTGAGACGAATACACTGGTGTGGTCGAAATATGATTTTGAGCACTCTGATTTGTGGGTAGTGAGCAAAAATTGCTCAGTTTTTGCTTCGGTAACTCTAACGAAGCTTTAATACCACTTGTTGTGCTAGAAATCAAATAACACTCACAAAAACAATGAATTGGAGAAGAAAACTTTAATATTCATAGAGAAAAAAATTTACAGAGGAGGAGGAGGAGGCTCACAGCTCTCTTTACTCTACTACAACTCTCACAAAAACTCTCTAAAAACTCTCATTGATCTGTCTTTCTCTCTCAACTCAACCCTCTATTTATAGGGGAGGAGGAGCACCGATTGTCAAGGGTTGGCAGCCACCAACCTCAATAATCTGTGGTTAGCAGTCATCAACAACTTCGGCGGTCGGCTTCTTGAATGTGCAGCGGCTGGCTTCCTTGATGTTTGGGTATGAACCCATCCCAGCAGTTAAGGCATCTGGGTGCATGTTTAAGAAAAAACAAACTAGAGGCCCAAATTTAAATAGAAAAAAGTTAATATAACACACGCACGCAGAAAGAGAGAGAGAGAGAGTGAAGAGATAGGTTGGAATCTTAATGGCAACAATGAAAGTAATTATGAGTCTGTTAACCAAACACAGTCTAGTCTGTTTACCTTTATTTATCGCTTTTGACATCACCCAAAATGAAGAAAAGAGAACCAGAAGAAAATATAAATTGGACCCTTAACTTTACCACTAATAGTAATTTTCTGACTAGGTGGTAAGACGCGTATCAACCTCTCACATTCAGAAATTGGTTTGTATTGCAATAAAGGCAGCAAGAAGTTTAGGACATTAAATATAAATTTGTATGGAACATAGCTTTCTAAACATCTAAGATGTAACTCCTTGGGGATTATAATGCTCAGCCTAATCCACAAATAAACTTTTTGGCCCAAATTCAGTCACTAATATATGTTTCTACAATTTTACCATATTTGTCACAGAAAGTTTAGAAAACTAGCCATAACGGCCAAAACCTAATGTTCAATGCATCCTTAGTGTCTCAAACAATTGCCTTGATATTAAGGTTCCATCTAACGTGACAAATATTATCACCTCATAAACGATTGACAAAAAATTCCAACACACACATCAGGACTTCTATAATCCAATAGATTATGTACTTAACTAACTACTAAATGAACCACATCCTTTCATATCAAGCTCCTGAGTGTATTTCTTTGCAACATTTTAAACAAATGCTTTCAGGAAATTAGCAATCACATTCCAAATGAAACCTCGAAAGAAGGCTGAATAGAAAGTTGCAATAACTAATTCTAGTCCTGAATGTAGAAACAAAAGCAAAAAAGTTAGCATCTCTCCCATCACTTATCCTCTAAAGGATGTAGATGCCAATAGAGCAAAACTTAGGAGTCCTTTAACAGGACAATATAAGCCTCCCTGCTTACAATTCACGAGTTCATTGTAGAAGGTGATACCAATTGTGTAATCAAGTGGACTACATATCGTGATGGAGGTCCTTCTAACATTTCAAGAAGCATCACAAATTCAAGATTGCCTAGGAGAGTGTCATTGCAATGGTTTCCCAAACCCACTAACACAACAATAAAAATTTCTAACAAAGGGAGGTCCAATGGGTCGCAAGCCCTTCTCTAAATACTCAATGACTCTAATTTTGGGTTTTTTTTCCTCCATAGAGCTTCCTCCTCTCTTGTGCCCTTTAGGTAGTGTATCTTTTGTCTTGGTACATGGATTCTATCCTCCTCCATCACTCTCCTTACAATTTTGTCGATAAAAATGTGTTAACGTGAATTAAAAACTGATGCTAAAAGTTGCAATTGAACCATCTCTCATGGACACTTATGACATCCAAAAGCCAATCCAATGAGAAGCCAATATAGTCTAGACATTGAAAGGAACTAAACTTATTTAATCCTGACATATATTGTAACTACACCAAGCTGATAGGGAAAGAAATAGGAGATCCCTTGAGGGTGCAGAGCAGCCATTGCATACATTGAAAAGTAATATTTTTGGCTGTTTTGTACAGTTGGCTTTCTCGCAAGATTCAGCCCAATTTAGGCCATTTTTTTGAATTCTTAGATACAATGCAGGTGTAAAGAGTCTACAGCCCCTTGGGCCTTTTGTTCCTGAGGTCCTTGTTGTTCATGGTAGCATCCCCTTGATGCTTTTCTAATATACATTTGCTTTTAATTGGAAAAAAACTAAAGAAAAAAAGAGAGAGAGAACAAAATGTTTCATCATGCAGTGCAGCAGCAAGAGAATCTTATTTTAAACTCAATATGTCCTTCTTTAACTTTCTTGAAAAGCAATAGACATTTCAAATGAAAGTTTCTCAGCATTACAGCCACAGTATATGTTCTACAAATCTGTTGAAAAATTTAGCAAGTAAAAAAATAACTAAAATTAGATGTTCCTAGAAACAGGGTAAGCTGATCAATACTAACTTACTTTCCTGTCCTCCTGTAAAAGTAAGATAAAAACAAAGGAAACAAAGAAGGATAACATCTTATCCCATAAAAAATTTTCCTAACCTCACAATTGTAGAAAAAATTGAGTTCTTAGAAATTAGCAAATGAACAATGCCTACATTTAGTTTATTTAAAGAATCCAAGGCTCATTAAAAGAAGGCAGAGCGATAACAGATCCAATAATTGAAAGAATAATAACTTGAGGTAGCTAAGTCATGATAGATGGAAGAATAAAAAAAAATACTCAAATAATCAGCTCAGCCACTTTACTTCATATAGCTTCCCAGCATGATAAGGAGATAAAGTAGCCAAAACGACATCTTCAAACTAAAAATTCAGCTCAGAACTAAAAGGCAAAGTAGTCAACCGATAAATTCAGATTTAGAATCATGTCTTCGATATAGGAAAAACATATTAAATAACAAGACCAGTTTTAAGCTTCTTGTTTTTTTAAATCCGAAAAGCAAGAGAATAATCTATGGAAGCATAAGAGAACTCTTTTAACTAGAAATTCTCCTTGAAAAGAATAAGTGAATAAGTGAATAAATGTGCAATATAAATAGAAAAAAGAGGACAATATCCGAGCAGCAACAAGTTACCTCGATAAAAAATGGAATATCTTAACAGAGATAAGCATAACTTGCATCAATTATCAATAAACCATGTATACCATAGCAAGTCTTCAGATAATCATAAGAGCTTTAGAAATGAGATAGTTCCCAAAAACTTCTGGAGCATTTCCTTGGACACGGCATTTAACTCATCAGCAGACAACAAGTTAACTAGAAAGGTTACAGTGGATGGATTTACTGAGATACCTCCATCGGCCATTATGTGAAGAGGTTGCAATCACGTTAATATTTCATTATTTTGTAGAAATGCCCAAGCAATTATATTATAGAAGTAGAAGCCTGGCAAGTATCCATTTTCTTCCATTTTCTTAAGCATCTCACTTGCTTTATTAAGTAGCCCTTCATTATATTGTTTGTATGAATATCAGGTTTCAACCCTTTGGCAGAGAGGTTCAAGTACAGTTCCCACACATCATTGATCTTTCCAGTTTTGCACATACCATCCATGAGGACATTATAAATCACAATATCAGGTACCAGTCCTGCACTTTCAATCTTTCTACACAATGTCAATGCCTCATCAAGAGAATTCATTTTGCACAAGCCGTCCAACAAAGTAGAGAAAGCAAATAAACCAGGAACTTGGCCACGACTTTGCATCTCATCAAGAAACAAAAGTGCATCTCAAGGTCTTCCTGCTTGGCATAACCCACCAATAAGAGTGTTGTAGGTAACAGTATCTGGCATCAATTCTTTCCAAGCCATTTCTTTAAAGAGGCTGATGGCTTCATCTATCCTTTTTCTCTTACAGTACCCATTAATCAAGATGTTGTAACCGAAAACATTAGGAGCACAACCCTTGCAAGCCATTGTCTCTAAAACTTTTCTCGCTTCGTCAACTTGGCCACACAGACAGTATCCATACATTAATGCACTATAAGTGACCACGTTAGGCACCTCACCTCGTTGGATCATCAATTCAACCACATCTCGTGCTTCTTTCGCCAACCCTCCTTTACAAAGTGCATTAATTACAACGCTGAAGGTTTGTACATTTGGGTAAATATTCCAGTCTACCATTTCATTCAACAGTCTTGTAGCCTCTTTCCACTGACCTAAATTGCAAACCCCCTGAATTAATGAGGTGTAAGTGACAACATTTGGTGAAATGCCATTACCTATCATTTCTGAGAAGAGCTTGAAAGCATCAGTTACTCATTTGTCCTTGCAAAGGCTATCGATGACCGTGGTGTATTCCACTATTCCTGGCTCACAACCTCCTATTCCTCCATCTCTTTGAGCAAAAGAATAGCAGCACCAGTGTTTCCCGCTTTGCATAACCCGTTCAATATAGTGCAGAAAGTAATTAAATCAGGTTGGAAACCTTTCTCCACTGTTTCATCAAAAAATTTAACTGGTATAGCAATCTTACCATCAAGATATAGCCCCTTGATCAGAGTATTGATGGTTGTGGAGTCAGGTTCGTAACCAAGTTTCAATACTTTCCCCAAAATACAAAAACTCAAATCAACTCGATTCAAGTGGCATGAACAGTTAATCACGATGTATAGCGTACAAATATCAGGCTTAATCATGTGGTCCCCAAAAAAATCCATTTTCTAAACAGAGAAATCACGGTGGAGTAATGCTTTGTTCTCTTAATTGCAGTTAGGAATTGATTAAATTGCAAAATCGAAGGCAAAGGTCGCATTCGAACCATATGATCAAACTGAGTTAGGGCATCGTCAAGGTTAGGAAACCAATATTTTAATTGCTCTTTCGAAGACCTTCGCAACTGGGACTGTGCAGAATGAAATGAAGCTACAGTATCGAAACGTGAACAGCTATTCGTTAAGAATCTGAGAGGTTGATGAGGAAGAGAAGTCAAAATACCGTCGTGGTGAAGAGCAAAAGCACCATTTCTTAGGGCCACAGCAGCAGCCTGAGGACCTCTCGCCATCGTCACTCTCACAACACTAGGAATGAATTTTTTTCTAATTTATTTAAAGTTTCTCCACGTTTCGTAATTGCCCGTTGCAGTTAAACAAATATGTATAAGATTAAAATCAACGCAAACAAGTATTAGATTAAAAATTAAAATAATAAATTGGTTGCTCATTGCTGGGTCTTTTTAATCAGCATAAACAAGTAATAGATTGAAAATTAAAATAATAAATTGGTTGCTCATTGCTGGGTATTTTTTTTCATTTGTCTTGTTACAAGATCAAAAAAATAAATAAATAAAAAGTTAATTTTTATATAGGTTGTTCAACTACAGTTTGGTAATAGCATTTTCTTAGTCTTTCTAAAGAGTTTAAACTAGACAAAAACAAATTGAAATTATAGTCTTAGAATTGTTTAAAAAACAAATTATAGGTACGAAATCACAGGATAATATATAATTATCAAACAGTTGTGTTACATAGAAGGATTACATTCTTTATACATACAAAAAGACAATTTATCGTACCCAATAGGGGGCAATTACAATCGCATCTGGTTCTTTTTTTTTTATTTAAAGACCACAAACTTATAATTAAAAAATTGAGGTAAAAAGCACAGTCACCAAGAAACTTTTCTCCATAAAGGAAATTTGGCTTTCTGAAAAATTGTTTCCTAAATGAAAACAAATTCTTATAAAATTTCAAGAGAAAATTTTCTAAGAAACATTTCCAAAGTATTTATGATACTCTAAGGCTTTGTTTGAATTAAGGATTTGATGATAGAAAAGAAAAAAAAATATTAAAAAAAATAAAACAAAAATCTTCTTTTATTTTATTCTATTTTTTTTTTCCTCCGCTTATCCCTCGATAATTCTGAGTTCTCAAAATACTCATATAGACTGGTCATTAGCTCTTGGAAAAGGGTCCAAGAATAC